>BHEV01095753.1:0-11307 GCA_004319985.1 Emydocephalus ijimae
TGTATCAATCCAAAAGTCAGGTTTCCAGGGTGTTTAAAAGTATCTTAATGACCCGGTTCAGCCAAGAAAACTTCTCCTTCTTATTCTTCCTCCTGCACAACTCTTATCCAGTTGAAGATTCCTTTGAGGCTGCCATTTCTTTTTCTCCTTAATCAATATTATTACTTTTTGGGGGTTTTTTTTCTTTCTATTTTTCATTTTTTATGGTGGACTACTTCGTAATTGGATTACGGTCAAGAAGAACCTGAAGAAGAAAAATCTTCAGGTTCTTCTTGACCGTAATCCACTTACGAAGTAGTCCACCATAAAAAATGAAAAATAGAAAGAAAAAAACCCCCCAAAATAATAATATGGATTAAGAAGAAAAAGAAAAAAAATAAAGAAAAAAAGAAATTCCTTCAGGTTCTTCACACCTTAATCCAATTGGGAAGTCTCAATAATTAAAAAGAAAAAACAGAGTGGTCCAAAAACATGGATAGAAAAAGCAAAAGTATCCCAGTAAAGATAAGGAGAAAAAAAGAAAAATAAAGAAAAAACTCTGAGGCTTTCCCTTTGAAATAAAAAGCAAAAATAAGAATATTACTAGAATTAAAATTTACAAAGAGGCTGGTGAGTAGGAGTATCACAAGTAAAATATATATATAAGAAAGCACATTGCACTTTATTTAGTTGTCCAAGGCTCTTATTATGACTCTCTCCTCGACTAGCTTCAAAGCCAAGCTTCAAATGTTAAAATATTGATAAGAGTCCAGGAGAACACCTGTAATAATATTTTGCTGTGCTCTCCCTCTATCTTATCACATTGAAATGTCCTTGAGAAGGAATCTTCTTACAGTTCTCTCCAATTCAAATAAAATATTTTCAAGCCTCTAGTTGGCAGTGTTACAAAGTTTCTTAATACTCTTCCCCCCCCCAGCCAGAAAAAAAAAATATAAAAAGAAAAAATAGCCAAAGGGAGTCTCTGTCCTAAAAGAAAATTAAAAAATCAAAAGGAGCATAAAAATATATGTAAGAGAAAATTCAGTCCGGTTACCTACAAAGTCACACTAAAGTCCCAAGAAAAAAAAGTAAGAAAAAGAAAAAAAAATCCAAGCCTCAATTTGACATCACTTTAAAAAACACAGTTTTTGTCAAAAAAAAATATCTCACAGGTTTCTTCTCTATTCAGGGTGCCCTTTCAAATCTCAGCGACTTTACAACAAAAAAGAAGTTTCCCACCCAGCCAACACACTTTCACTTCCAGCCACTTCCTTTTGGGAGCTGTCCCGACTTCAGCAGCTATGGAGGCTGCCTCTCCGCCGCCAGCAGAAGGACTACTCCTGGATCAAACCAGAGATTTTGTGATATCCCTGGGATCCTGGGACTATGCCCTTCACGATCACCATCTCTACAGGACGGTTTAGGTCCGTTGGGACCGACCAGGGGCGAAAATATCGACTGCGATCTCAGAGCCCCGAGATCGCAGCTGTATCGCCAAAACGAAGCTCCGCCTTCTCCTGTTCTCCTTAAATTGTTGACATTTGTTAACAAATGTAAAATTATTAAATTTGATCTAGATTTTTATGAACTGAAATACCTTTCTTAGTTGTTGTTTTTTAAGTTACCTATATGGCTTACAGAGGGTGAAAGCAGGAAAAGCACATCCAGTAATGGGATAATAGAATAATGTATGTATGATGATGATGCTTCTAGGATTTTTATAGACACCAGTAATTAGAAGAGAGTGAATTGTCAGAATGGGTATAGTAACTTTGACATCTGGCTCAAACGTTCATTAGACAAACCAGGCTTGCGAAATACGAATTCATTATAAGGGATTCTCATGTGTGACTACACTGACAATCTTGCCACTGATCTCATGACTCATAAAAACATATGGTCTGTTTCTCTACTCCCATTGATGGCAAATGAGATGCTGGTTTTCTAGCAGAATAGTTCCAACAGCCAACAAATGGATGGATTCAGTTTAAGATCTTTTCCACATGCACATTGCTTGGAAATTAGCGTTGCTCTTACTGGGCAGACAAAACAAAGTAAATATGAGAGGGAAATTTAAAAAATTGGAAAAGGGCAACTGGTGTGTTTTATTAGCAAGCAATTAAAGGAAATATTTCTCAGAATTTAACCGACTTCTAAGTCTCAGCAAACAAACAAACAAAAAACCAGCCAACCATCTGGGCATTTATTAAGCAATTTCCAATATGCACAGTTCACAGCACAGCAGATATAGCACATGTTAAAAGGGACTATCTTTTACTAAGTTGCAGTCTCAAATTACCCAGTGGACTTAAGATGAGACTACACTTACCTAGGCTTCTAAGGGAGGTTTTGTAACAATGCAATCACACGGTGTCCATTAAAATTGCCTCTTGCATTCTTGGTATGGCATTCATTATCCAGACTGTGTCCTTCCCTGCAATAATTACCATTCCCCACTCCTCTGGGGAGGGGGAGGATGTATTTCTTTCTGTACAACAACCAGGTCCAGATGGTTTCACATATCACACTAAGGCAGAAATTCCCAGATGTTTTCAATTCGGAGTGCCATTAGTATCTCAGTAAATTTTCCATGGTACCCCTTGGCCACAACTGAATTACTTTGTGCTAATAGTTCATGTGGAATCTAACAAATACCAACTATCACTGTCTTTTAAATATCTTAAGTATCACTGTTTTAAATATCTTGCAGTCCCTCTGTGAGTGTTGTGGAACTAAGTCATGGAATTAAGGTATAGTATATTAGGCTGATTTGTTCACTAAGCCCATTATAGTTAGATTCACACACAAAAAGTACTAAATCATATAATATGTTTGGTAAATTATGATTTATATCATTCCTATGCAGTTCTTTCAACTATACATATTAAACTAGGATTAAGTAAATAAGGTTTTATTCATATGAACCTAGCTAGTTTCAAATAAATAATGAGTGAGTATAGGATCTAATGTCAAAGGAAGGAAGTTCCAGCACTTCCCCAACTTTACAGGTATCGAAATCAATTCCTTATTGGTTATACTGGTGTTCTAACCTACTGCCAGCATTTTAATTCTATCCCAACCTGCAGGATCCAGGATAAAAGACCAAAAGTCAGTTCCTAAATGTATCTCTGGACTCTATAACCCTCTTAATAAAGACAGGGGTCAAGCATCAGAAAAGGATCATAGAATCAGAATCATAGAATTGGATTGAAAGAGATTTTGGTCATCTGTCCAGCCCCCTGCAGAGTTCAGACTTCTACTAATACAGGGGTGTCAAACTCAATTTCATTGAGGGCAGCATCAGGGTTGTGTTTGACCTTGGGGGGGAGGTGGGCCTGGCCAGGGTGGACTTGACTGGCTCGCCATCACAAGTGTTGAGGGCACCTGTGGTGGCTTGGGTGGAGCTGGGAGGATCCATTGTCTCCAGCAGAGGAAAACCAGGGAGAGCTCTGCTTTGGGGCTCCATTTTTTACTGCAATGGCCTCCTGCAGCTCTCTGCCAGTGAAAATGGAGCCCCCGAGCTCCTTTTTCACTGGCAGAGGCACCACGGGCTGGTCCTTCGCTGTTTCTAGGGCTCCTTCTCTGGCAGAGGCACCACAGGCCTGCCTTCACTATTTCCAGGGTGGCCCTGTGGACCAGATCTAAGTACCCTGTGGGCTGGATCCGACCTGCAGGCCTTGAGTTTGACATCCCTGTGTTGTGTATGCAATATAGTTAATAAAGTATGAGCTTGAGGTAAAGTGCAGGGTTCTGGCCCTGCACTTCTGATTGGCTGTTAGGCGGCCAGATCGGATTGGCTAGTTCTGAGGAATCCGATTGGCCCTTAACAGAGAGTTCTTATTGGTTACAAGAGCTAGCGTTCCTAGCTCGTTATTGGTTAAATCTTACAAGGGTTGCCTATATAAGGCAGAGTTCACTGTTGTTGAATTGAGAAGTCACTATGCAATAAAGAGCTGAAGTTCACCGTTCAGAGGCTGTCTCCATTTATTCCAACCCATGCTCAATACTTAACACCCTGTACTAGTCTAATTAATGAATAAACTGAATAGGGGCTTTGCATTCCCAAAGTGACAACTTTTGACTCAGCATGAATGTGGATTGTCAGAATTATTGGTAAGGAGGTTTGACTGAGTTAATGCCTGACTAATCAAGACAGAATAAGTAGATACAACAATCATACACTTATTATCCTCCTGTTTAGTTAATTAGGACTTGAAGAAATGCTCAGAACAAAAACATTATATTTTGGTGTTGGAAAAAAACATCAAAAAATCCTGAGGGAATTCATGAGAACTCCAATTTTACAAAATAAGGAAAACAAACGCCTCCCTCGAGAAATTGATGTTGATGACACAAGGTTGTTATCATGTTCGTGCAAGATTGAAAACAGGTATGATTATAATGTTACTTCAAGTAAATAAAGTGATTAACCTTTTTCAAGTTGTTGCAAACAGCCCCATTTAAAAATTATTTACGTAATTGCCAAAATACTGGATTTAGAAAGGGTTAGACCTGGATTTTCAAAAGGAAACCCCTTCAAGCTTTAACTTTGAATGAAAGTCTCACATGATAATGAGAATGCAAGATTAATCTGGAAAGTTTGGGAAATGTCTGTTGTCAAAGAATCTCATAGTCAACTTGATTATCAAAGGTATTACAAAGAAAGTAGAATTTACAAAAGGGAATGATCTGCCTTTCATGCTATGTATTGAAATGTACCAGCATTCTAATAATTTCTGTCACTTTCATCCTTCATAAATGAGACAAGCTTTTCAATTGATGGACGTATGGAAGATACTCAGAAACTTTCTCAGAATGAAATGCAGTTATTTCACGCCTCCATTTGATTGCTCTTCTCCAAATAATATAAATTCTTTGATTCTGTATGCTCTGTGTGTGCGCGCGTGTGCTTTTCAGTTAAAAGAGAGCAAAACAAAGGCTCTGAATTGGAAGACACTGTTACACATGGAATAATTAAATTTATCAAGCCCAAGACAAACTGTCAGGTTTTTATTTCAAGTTACCTGAGCATAAAAGGTGCAGCAGATATATAGAGACTTAGTGATACTTTTTAAAGCAAGGTATGCAGTAACACGCATTGTCATCTGATCGGTATTGTTTTTAACTCCATAGTGGAGATAATTTTATTTCACAGACATAGGTGGTCTTTGGAACTCAGCTTCTAACATTCCCCAATACTTCCCTAATTGTTCATATTTCAGAAGACAAGCTAAAATGGTAGCACTCAGCGGTGGGATTCTACAGGTTCTCACCTATTCCCTAGAACCGGTTGTTAACATTCTAAGCAGTTCAGAGAACCAGTTGTTAGAAGAAATTACTGGCTTAATCCTGTAAGGAAGGCAGGAAGGAAACATTCTGGTGTTGCTTACAGAAACTGCCTCTCCATTAACCCTTATTACATTCTTGTCAAGACTAGACTTCCTGCCTTTGGAACTTCTCTGGAGTTTTTTTTCCCCTCCTTTGCTGGTATTTTGCTTGTGTGGAGTGACCATTCAAAGTTACAATGGAACTGAAAAAAGTGACTTATGACCATTTTTCACACTTATGACTATTGCAGCAACCCACAGTCATGAGAAGCCAGGCGAGGAGATGCGTGCCTTGATGTGAGTGATGTTTAGTTGGCCATGCTCAGCCAGTCACATTACCACCAAGCCATGCCACCAACTAAGCCACACCCACAGAACCGGTTGTTAAAAAAATTGAATCCCACCCCTGGCAACACTTATGGTCATACCCATAACAAGAGTGCTATGCCAGCACCCTAAGTTTTGTTTTGTACTCTGCTTAGCAAGGTCAAAGCAAATTTTATGACTACATGACTTTTTTGTTGTTGCTAGTGTTGAATATTCATCACTCATCTTCATTTACCAGTATAAAGGAAACACATCAATCAGACAAAGTAATAATTTAATGTAAAAATATTTATTTGGCATTTAGTAGTTATAGGATAGTTATGGGAGCTTCATCACTTGAGACTTTCAAGAAGAGATTGCACTGCCATTTGTCAGAAATTTAAAAGTTTAAACATCTCCTGCTTGGACGAGTGGTTGGACTAGATGACCTACAAGGTCCCTTCCAATTCTGTTAATCTGATCAGATCAGATATATAGTTTATCCCCCTTTCAGTTGTTTCTGGCGCAGTCAAAACAAGGGATTGCTGCAGAACTGGTTGATAAATCTCAGACGCTGTTATGCTATTATGAAAGAGATCATTGTCTTTCTGGCGTTTCTGATTTGTTGGTGACAGTTATTAGCAGCTTTCTCTAAGTTGTTGCCCTTCAAATGTGTGAGACCTTTGTATATATATATATGGAAGAGAGCTGATGTTTTTATGTTTTGTTTGTTTTGTTTGTTTTTAAAAAATCAATAAAATTGTTTTCAAAAAAAAAATGTGTGAGATCTTATCTCCCATATACTTAACCTTAATTTTTGTTGCCATTAGTGTTGGTCCAGAGTATTGCAGCCTTGATCTTTTGTGGTTCTAAAAAGGCTGTGTTCAGATATAGAGGCTGAAATCCAGAAAAAGCTTTTCCAGTCAATAAAATGGTCCTCACTCTCGTTGTGGTAAATTGGTATTTGAATATAACCTAGAATAGCAAAAGATAGATGGGTTAGGAGCTGCTGGGAGTGACAGAAAGAAAATACTTTGTTCTGCAACATTTTATATTCATAGATCATTACTTGAGAAAGAGTCTGCAAATGTTCCCGAAAGTATCATGTAAAAGGAGAAGAAATGCACATTTTATCAGAAGATTTGACAAGCTGCAACAACATGGGAAAATTACAGGAGCTATTCATGCGTGGACTTTTTTTTCTTTTGAGTAAAAATAGAAATTATCCATCAACAAAGGTGGGCCAGGAAGAGAAGTGGGGCAAGAAGAGAATTGTGCCCAGATAGCATCAACAGTGCAAATGTTCTCAGCGGTGATATCTTATTATATTGTTACTTAGAATTTTCCCACTCCTTTGCCTGGGGACATTTAAATCCACCCACATTAATCAAGTATTACATTTTTTGACAGTATAAGGATGATTCAGCCATATCAAATGCAATTTGCATATCAAATGAGGATGAAAAGAATGACAATATAAGCTCCCATTATAATTGTTCTCCATTACAGTCATGTTGCTTCATTTACTTCATCTTTAAAAGTAGTTCATACACACATTATAGCTCAGCATTGTGAAATGTGAAGCCTGGGCTGGGACATCTTAGGAACTTGTTTATGCTGAGATTCAGAAAAATGTGTCTCTTTTACATGGACTGTGCTGAACTATTAAAGTAAATATCTTTTATGTTGAATTTGATTCCTGGGATTCTACGGACACATTTGTGTATTTTACCATTAACTTACTGACTTCTTCAGAATATTTATTTATACTTCCCAACCTGATGTAATTCTTGGAGTTTCTTATTAGTCTCCCATCCAAGTACCGACCAGATCTGACCATGCTTATATTACAAAACCAGAAGGACTGGCTAAGGGATGCTGTTATACTAAACAATAATGTAATGAGTACTGGTGAATTTCAGCCTCAAAAGTTTTTCTGTTTTTTCCAATTCTGACCCACAAATTATCAGATTATTAGTATCATTAAAATTATCAGAAGCAACTTTTTATTTAAAGCTAAGTAAGGATTCCCCTAATATAACAATAACATTAAGACTTCTATACCACTTCATAGTGCTTTACAACCCTCTCTAAGCAACTTATATTATTTTATATAAGTATATTATTTTTATTGTTGTATTAATTAATTTAGAAGCATTTGCTGCTTCAAATATTTATTATAACTGGCTCCTGTCAATATGCATGCCTTTAGAAAATCTATAAGTAATACATATTTTCTATACATTATTATTTGAAACATAAGGGCCACCTACTTCGTGTTATTTGCTTTTTCTGAGCACTGAACAGCAGAACCTGTTGTGTATTCCCAGGTACCACTTGGGTTAAAAGCTCCTAAATGAAATATACTGTAAATTTCACTTCAGTATCCTTTTTTTATCCCTCCTTTTCTGAGTGCCTTTTGGCCAAGTCTCCTACCAATTGCTTTTTGCTGTGTGTTGTAAAACGTTGCTTCAGTGCAGCAACAGGAAACATGTCTCCATATATTGTAAGAATCCAAATCCTAGCCAGCATAGCAATGAACCTAAAGGCTAGAAGTTGTAATTCAGCAATACCTGAAGGGCCACAGTTTTCTCACCTGGCTTTACCGAATAAACATCTGTGATGTTTTCTTGTATCTCATCCTAAAATTCACTTGGAGATTTTAGCTTTCTTTATTTCCTAAAAATTTAAGAAGAAACCTGAAGATAATGGCCCGGTTTTTTTTAATTTAAAAGCTTTTTTTATTCTCACCAAAGCAAAAAAAATGGCTGAAAAAAAGCCAAAGTAGGTTCATTCTGCTGATTATTTGAAGCATGCTGTAAATTGGAAAACTGAGTTTCACCTGATGACACATCAGAAGTTGCTCACCTCTGTCATTATCTAAACTTTTGGTGAGCACCTAGACCAGGGGTGTCAAACTGGCAGTCCATGAGCTGGATGCATCACGTGCAGGCTATGCCCACAAAGGGTGAAAACCTCATGATATGTCAAGTGACGGCAATGTGATGCTACAAGTTTGACACCCATGACTTAGACCGAGGTATGTCCACTTGATCTCTTGCAACTATTTTGTACAACTCCCTTAAATCCAGCATTTTTTTTTTACAAGGAAGGTATAAATTCCAAACATCTGGATGGGAAAAAGGTTGCTTAGCTTGGTGTGCAGACCAGTGTTTCTTTTCCTCTTTCCCACTTTTAAAAATTATGGAGAACCCTAAAACAATTTTTCTTGGTATAGGGTATGTTTATCTATATTTACCATATTAAAAAAAAATACAACTGAAGCACTTATGGTTGCTCCTGCTTCTTATAATTGTTTGATGAGATTTTAATACTGCATTATTTTTAAACATAGTAAATAATTTTGGTGCACCTGAGTTTTGAGGGAACCTCAGGACTCGTAGAACCCCATTTTAGGAAACATGGATGAAGATGAAGAAGGGCTAGTTCAACCTGACAGTTGGAACAAATAATCAGTAGAACAACTTGCCTCCAGAAGTTGTGAATGTTCCAACACTGGGAGTATTGAAAAAGATGTTGGATAACCATTTATCTGAAGTGGTGTAAGGTTTCCTGCCTAAGCAGGGTGTTGGACTAGAAGACCTCCAAGGTCCCTTCCAACTCTCTTATTCTATTCTATTCTAATCAAGGGCCTAACTGGGAATAAGTTAGCATCTACATATTTCTTCTAAAAGTGTGTGTGGGGTGGAATGAGGGCAATCTGTATAATGTATTCATTTTATGTGTAAAGTCAACTCAAGTAGACTGCATACATACATACATAAATGTTCATACATACTTTAAGTGATTTCATTTTTAGATTGCCTAAGCTATTCAAAACACAGCCATTTTCTCTCACGAACATTTATTTTCTTCTCCTTCCAAATGGCTTCATCAGAAAATATAGGCTGTCCTTGAGGTATGACCACAATAGAGACCAAAATTTCTGTGGCTAAGTGAGGCAGTTGTTAAGTGAGTTTTGTCCCATGGTATGGCCTTTCTTCCCGCAGGTGTTAAATGAATCACTGCAGGTGTTAAAGTTACCAACACGGTTGTAAAGTAAATCTGGTTTCCCCATTGACTTTGCTTGTCAGGTCACAAAAGGTGACCCCAGACACTGCAACTGCCATAAATATGAGTCTGTTGCCAAGTGTTTGAATTCTGATCACACTGCCACAAGTCGTAAGTGTGAAAAATGGTCATAAGACACTTTTTTCAGTGCTGTTGTAATTTCGAATGGTCACTAAATGAACTGCTGTGAGTCCAGGACTACCTGTAACACCTTCCTGGCAGCTTCCCTCATCTATTTAGCTAAGGCCCAAGAAGATAATCTGGTCATTTCTGCAGCCTATCAGGGCAAAATTTTGCAGATGTGTGAGGAGAAACACCTTTTCCCACACTCCCAGAGAGTTCTCAAGGCAGAGAAGAGGTTTCTCTTGATCTTTGACTGATGCCTTGGAACAGAAGGTAACCATTGGGTTGCTTTGCATGAAGCTGGATTGTTTTGACAGATCAGTACAAGAAAGAGTCTGGGGTTCTTCCAAAAAGTGAAAAGCCTCAGTGTAAACTGACAGAATGTTTTGGCAGGACTGGAAGCAGCAGCCACATTTAATCTCTGCTGTCCTTTGAATATTTGTTTTACACTTTACA
The DNA here is from genome assembly GCA_004319985.1 of Emydocephalus ijimae. Taxonomy (NCBI): domain Eukaryota; kingdom Metazoa; phylum Chordata; class Lepidosauria; order Squamata; family Elapidae; genus Emydocephalus; species Emydocephalus ijimae. Next base: position 10,263 of record BHEV01095753.1, read on the forward strand.
CTAACCGATTTGAACCTTGAGTTCCTGCCAAGCCAATCAAAGAGGCAAATAGTACAACAAGCTCTCAAAGTTTCTTTATGTTCACAGGATCCTGAAAGCTCTGTCATTCTTTGGTCTTCTCTGTGCTTGTTTGGGTTTTGTTCTCTTTTAATCTTTAGAGAGCCTCTCTTTGCAAAAGACTCCATAAAACCTGGCAAAGATGCCTTTTAAGCAACAACAAGGTTTCTTTGTCTTCCCTCCAAAAGTAACAAAGATACAGGCTATATCCTTTCAAGTGCATTCTGGAGTTTGCTTTTGGACAGACTGGTTTTGCAAAACACTTAAAACGCTTGTTGGCACCATTGGATGGCTGTAAAAATGGGCTGCGTTATTCAGGAGTAACGTCTGAAATGTGTTACTCCTGAATAATCCTCAGAGCAGTAAGGAGAGACTTGGAATTTCTAATGCAAAATCTCTCCCCCCACCCCCGATAAACCCATCTTAACAACAGCCAAGTCCATTGCATTTGTGGGCAACCCATTTAAAATACGGTTCAGTATTTGGAATGATAAGTTGGAGCAAGATTTTCCATTTGGGACAGTAATATCAACCTTCTAAAAAGTTATGCAAGAGTTGTTTCAGTATTTGGGGTTTTACATATATTGCTGTTTTACTGGGACTTGGCCTTTGATAGACAAAAGCAATATGGAAAAAACAAATTGCCTTGACACAGGATGTAGCAATAACAATAGCATTTGGACTTACAGTATATACCGCTTCACAGTGCTTCACAGCCTCCTCTAAGTGATTTACAGAGTCAGCCTATTTCCCCCAACAGTCTGGGTCCTCATTTCATTGACTTTGGAAGGATGGAAGTCTTGATCCAGTCAGGATCGAACTCCTGGCAGTCAGCAGAGTTAGCCTGCAAAACTACATTCTAACCACTGTGCCATGACAGCGCAGGACCACCATTTATCCAGTTAAATGCAGCATTTGTTAGTTGGAGAAAATCAGCATTTGTTAGTTGGAGAATATATACATACGTATATGTATGTATGTATGTATG
>BHEV01095756.1:0-14132 GCA_004319985.1 Emydocephalus ijimae
TCCATTTGACCCAGCACAAGAAGACTGGGACTCGTACATAGACCGGTTCCAGATGTTTCTGGAGATCAACAACTTGAAGGACGCCACTATGGGGAAAAAGCAAGCAGTGTTCCTGACCCATTGCAGGCCTGCCGTCTTTAAGATGGCCAAGGAACTAGCGAAACCGGCTGAGGTGAAATCCATGGACTGGGACATCCTTGCGCCCCTTCTATGGACCCACTATGCACCCGCTGTACCGCTTGTCCGAAGACATGAGTTTTACCAGAGGGACCAACGGAAAGGAGAGAGCATCGCAGATTTCATCGCAGACCTCCGGAACCTGGGAGGCCTCTGTGGGTTCACAGACCTCGAAGAAGCTCTGAGAGACCGAATAGTTCTGGGATTAGATGACCAGACAGCACAGAGCAAGATCATGGCCAAAGGGGACATCGATCTTGCCGATGTCATCAAAGACGCTACTGCAGCAGAAGCAACCAGGAAGTCAGCCGCCCGAATGCGCCGCACCAACGCACTGCTCCATCAACTCCCCAGCGATACCTCACCTCGCCTAGAGAGGCACACAACAGCGACCCACCACGAGGACCTCGAATCGCCATCAGAAAGTGTTGAGGAGGAGGTAAACCGGCTCCGGTCTGAACGTGACCAATCTTCTCTCGTGTCGCTACACTTTTCCCAGCCACTGTAGAACACAGGCTCTGGCACAGGCTCAAACCCCATGTTTGGTGATAGGTTGGTGTAGCGTGGTAGAAGGATTCGCAGGTAAACATGTACCTGACAGGGACCGCGACGTGAACGCTCCTTCTATGGCCCCCAACGTGACCAATGCAACCAGCGGAATCGAAGACTACCGCACCAATACGCAGGTTGTGGGGCAAACCACCCGCGATCAGACTGCAAATTCCTCAACGCGCTCTGCCATTCCTGTGGGGAAAGAGGCCACATTGGGAAGGTCTGCAGAAGCAAGCAAGGATCCAGCCCAATTCAGAGAGGAAACAACTACCACCAGACCACAGGGAATCGTCCTGTGAGTCGGGAACATTTGAACCACCAATGGAACAACCACTCCTACAGAAATAAAACACTGGCCATTTCAATGAGATGGGAAGAGGCACACCAAACCATTACAATCGGTCATGCTTCATCGTTAGATGCAAAGAAGATCCGAGTGAGGGTCGCCATCGAAAACCAACCTTGCGTGATGGAAGTCGACTCAGGATTGTCCCTCTTGATGGTTTCCTGGAAGACCCTTAAACAATTAATCCCTGCCGTCCGGTGTCAAGACCTCAGAGCCCAAAGAATCATACAAAAAGATTATCAGGGGAACCGAATTCTGGTCGTTGGATCCAGCCAAGTTCAAGTATCATTCAAAAATCGTACTGCGTCATTACCACTGACCATCATCGACCGTGACCGGACTAGTTTGTTAGGCCTTCAATGGTTCGCCCCACTTGGGATCGAGGTAGCCAGCATTCACCAAACCAGAAGCAACGACTGGGAGGAGGCCCTCGTCCAGGAATTCCAGGACATCTTTGCACACAAACTAGGCGAGTACAAGGGGACCCCGATATCATTTAACCTTCATCCTGAAGTAGCCCCCATCTGCCTTAAGACTCGTCGGGTACCTTTTGCCCTAAAACCAAAGATCAACGAGCAGCTTGATAAATTAATAGCTCAGGGTGTTTTAAAACCAACTGACCACGCCCGTTGGGAAACCCCAATCATAACACCCATCAAACCGGATGGATCGTGAAGGATTTGTGGGGACTACCGGGCCACCCTTAATCACGCCCTTCAACAGAATGCTTACCCGGTGCCAGTGGTGCAACACCTTCTCCATTCCCTGGGGGGCGGAAAAGTGTTTGCTAAATTGGATTTAGCACAGGCGTACCAACAACTGCCTATAGATAAAAAAACCGCCGAAGTACAGATGATTGTTATGCACCAAGGCACCTTTAAATGCAACCGACTCCAATTCAGAGTGAGTGTAGCCCCAGGGATTTTTCAAAGTCTGATGGAGAGACTCTTGCAAGGGATCAAGGGGGTCGTGCCATACTTTGATGATGTTTTAAGTGCAGCCCCGAATAGAGAAGTACTAGAAAGGCGTCTTAAAATGGTTTTCCAGAAATTTAAAGACTCCGACCTTAAGGTTAAAAAAAATAAATGTCAACTGTGTACAGATAAAGTAGAGTTCCTGGGGTACCTAATCGATAAGCAAGGCATTCACCCCACTAATAGCAAACTAAAAGCGATCAAAAATGCCCCAAGATCCAGGAATAGGACAGACCTCCAAGCTTTCCTGGGGCTCATTAACTTTTACAACATCTTCTTGCCCCAGAAAGCGACCGTAGCTGAGCCCCTACATAGACTTCTCGACAAAAAAGCAACCTGGGTCTGGGGACACTGAGAGGAGCACGCATTCCGACAAGTGAAAAACTTCCTAACCTCCGATGCTGTTTTAAAGCAGTATAACGAGACTTTGCCTTTAACAATTACATGTGACGCATCACCGTTTCGAGTAGGAGCCATTTTGAGTCATGTGTTACCAAATGGTAGTGAGGCCCCTATTGCCTATTTTTCAAGGACCTTATCAAGGGCTGAACGTAACCATAGCCAAATTGACAAAGAGGCTCTTGCTGTTGTATCTGCTGTGAAACGGTTTCATGAATATGTGTATGGACGAGTTTTTACTATTATTACCAATCACAAACCTTTGCTAGGGATTATAGCGGGAGACAAGCCAACCCCCTATATATTGTCACCTAGAATGACTCGCTGGTCGGAGTTCTTAGCTGCGTACAACTATAAATTACAACACTGCTCGGGGAAAGCCATTCCCCACGCTGATGCATTGAGCTGTGCCCCACTTCCGGAAACCATCGACGACCCAACTCCAACCCTTATGATACTCCAGATTGAAACACTACATTCACCACCGCTAACAGCCAGAGACATCGCTATCGAAATGAAATGAGACCCTGTCCTGGCACGAGTTCTCAGCTGGGTCGAATGAGGATGGCCAGTAGAACAAACCCCTGATGACTTTACCCCTCTCAGAAACCGGCAAACAGAACATTTCTTGCAAAAAGGCTGCATCCTATGTGGAGACAGAGTCATCATCCCAGAGCGGTTACAACGAGCAGTATTGAAAACATTGCATGACAGTCACCCCGGCATCGTGCGGATGAAAGCGCTCGCACGAAGCTACGCGTGGTGGCTGGGCATTGACAAGCAGATCGAAGGCTGGGTAAAGACTTGTCTAAAGTGCCAAGAAGTCAGCAGTGCCCCACCTAGAGCAACTCCAATGGAGTGGGAAACCCCCCGGGGGCCGTGGTCCCGCATCCACGTTGACTTTGCGGGACCTACTAAGGGACATACGTTCCTCCTAAGAGTGGATGCCTATTCCAACTGGCTCGAGATCCACAAGATGAAGACTACTACAACCGATTCTGTCATCCGCAAAGTGAATAGGCTATTTGCAACGCATGGGCTGCCAGACGTTCTGGTCTCTGACAACGGACCTCAGTTCACTGCCCTGGCATTTGAACAATACTTCGTGGACTGGGGTATCCGCCATGCGCTAACATCGCCAGTGCACCCTGCGGCCAATGGCAGGGCCGAGCGCATGGTCCAATTTGTTAAAAAAACTCTCCACAAAATGGACTATGGGGACATTGAAGACAGACTAAACAGAATACTCCTACTCCAACACATCACCCCGCACAGCGTCACCAACAAGACTCCAGCTGAACTGTTGATGGGATGCAAGCTCCATACCCACCTCGACCGGCTCCACCCATCCTACGCGCCAGAGAAACCCTGTGGATCTAGCAGAAAATGCCATGAGTCCATGGTAGGTGACTTAGTCTTCGCTAAAAACCTTTCTGGCGAACCATTATGGGTCGAAGCAACCGTAACTCAAACCACCGGGCCCAGATCGTACCGTGTGCAAACATTGGACAGAAAAATATGGAAACGCCATATAGATCAGCTTCGCTCTAGGCTACAACCCAGTTCCCGTGACTCCTGTGACTCTCAAACTGAGGGGGGAGGGGATGTTGAAGAAACCGAATTCGAGATGGTGGAAAGCGGAATCGAAGGAAGTCAGCAACCGGGCGCAATACATGAAGAAGAATCAGGGAGAGGGATGGCCTCACCACAGAGGAATACCTCAACGGAGGTGAGCCCGCAGAGATCGGAGGACAACAACGACAGAATTAGCGGCACCGAGTCATCCTGTGAGGATGTGGAACCGCCTGTACCAGATAAATCAAAAANTGGAACCGCCTGTACCAGATAAATCAAAAAACGTCCCGCGAAACTGGACTACAGACAGGAACCTGTGGTACAGCGCAAATCTAATAGACAGTTAAAACAATGTGCATATCAACGGGAATACATCACCGCACCCCTCAAACGGAACCTAGCGGGAAGGGGTGTTATGAACTAATAAAGGCGTTTAATAAAGTTTTAACAACCTTAAGAAAAAGCAGGGTTCTAATCCTGCACTTCTGATTGGCCGATAATAGCGATATCGGATTGGTCCTTTCTGGGAAATCTGATTGGCTGTTAACGGGCCAACTCTCATTGGTTCAAGGGTTTAACACTTCCATGTTTCTCATTGGCTAATAGGTCAGCAGCCTACCCTATAAAAGGGCTGCTGCTGCCCTAGGGTTTTTGCTCTGTTCAGTATGATTAATAAAGAGTTGAAGTTCGCTTTTCACTGCCTCGTCTCCATTCCTTGAACCAATGCATAGAACTTAACAGCCAGGGCAGCTGGCAGTCATCAGCTGTCTTCGGGCTCAGATAACAGGGCAGCTGGGGAGCAGTTGGAACTGGTTCCCAGTCTGTGCATGTGCAGAGCTGCTAAACAAAAGGAGAAATTAAGGATTCAGGGTCGATGCGGGAGCAAGGCCCCACAGGTGGATGATGAATGGCCCCTCCCATCAGGATTAAAAGAGGAGCAATGTGAGAGGGGGCTTTTGCAGGAAACAACTCGCTCGTTCAGTTGCGTGTTTGTTCCAGCCTTGTAGATCTTGGTCCGTAACCACAGCCTTCCCTGCAACAGCGAGTGTGGAATTGTTTACCGGGCAGCATTCCAGGATTGATAACAATCTGAGAGAAGTAGTACACCTTCGCGAGAATGTGTGCCAAGCTGTTGGATGACTGTGAATGAACTAAAATAAAGAGGTTTTTGCTGGGACTCAGAATTGACTGAGTGCTTTTGGGTGAGGCCTAGGACAGAACAACCGTGTTATTAACACTTTTAAGCGATTCACTTAAAAATGTGAGAAGAAAAGTTGTAAAATGGGACAAAAACACACTTAACAAATGTCTCACTTAACCACAGAAATGTTGGGCTCAATTACGATCATAAGTCAAGGACTACTTGTAAGTGATACCTATGTTTGTTTTAGTTCGACAAGATCTCTCTCTTTAGGTGAGGCACAATCAAGGAAGTTGCTGAGAAATAATTCCATGTGTCTTCCTTGGTTCTTGGGGTCTGGCATCACCCACAATATACCACTGAGCCTGGTGGCGCAGTGGTTAGAGTGCTGTACTGCAGGCCCCTTCTGCTGACTATCGGCCGCCTGCAATTTAGCAGATCAAATCCCACCAGGCTCAAGGTTGACTCAGCCTTCCATCCTTCTGAGATGGGTAAAATGAGGGCCCAGATTGTTGGGACAATAGGCTGACTTTGTAAAACTGCTCAGAGTGGGCTGTAAAGCACTATAAAGCAGTATATAAGTCTAAGCGCTATTGCTATACTTCCATCATTCCAATTGATGATGGAAGCCATCAAAGTCTACTGGCCCCCAAATCTGTTATTTTTAATTCATTATCTCTGTAGCCAGCATAGTGATTTCAGAAACAGGGCACTATTCTTTTCTTAGGAAGGGAAAAGAGGGCAAATAGATGAGCAGGTTGGCTGCAAGACTAAAATGTTTGCCCTTCAGGGTGGCAAGTTTTGACTTTGCGTATCGCATAGGATTTTGCTGCCTGAGTCACATCCCTAAGTGATATATTTTTTATTTTTTTTTGCAATCTGAATTTCATTCATTACCCAATTTTCATGAGGCTCTCCTGGCATTTGAAACACGTTAAAGGAAGATTCCCCACAGACTCTCCCTTCCCTGCCCCATTCCCCGCTTTCTGCAATAGCCTATCTGCAATGTCCAAAGACGGATCTAAATATCTTTGGTGCAAATTACTTCAGGCCGGCAGAACAGGCGCCTCTGTCATCTTCATCACATTTCACACCTACACAATTGATAACAGATTAATATCTGGACCTCAAATATTTCATCAGTGCCTCCGGTGAAGGCATCTTGCATTATTTTATCTTAGGAAACCATCAACAGGGCTGAGAAGATGGTGAGGGGGAGAATCTGCCGAGGAAAGAGGGAGAGAGCTCTCCAAGTAAGTGTGAATGTATAGGTATGTTGGTGTGTGTGTGTGTGTGTGTGTATTATCACTGAAAGTGAAAAGAAGGAGAAAGCAAAACAGCAAGAGTGCAGAACATTAAAGCAGAAGCATTTCTTTTGGCATTAAAAGAAAAGCAACAAGGTTGGCCGTGGCAAAGTTCTCACCTCCGATTATGTATCCACTTTTATTCAATCATTGTATCGCTCTATGGCTGACATTTGGTCAATAGTGCAATCTAGCACTGATCAGAATAAAACAGGCATTCCTAGAGCACCTTGGAATTTCATTAGTTTCTGTTTGGTGCTCTCTCTGTACATAAATGGTGATTTGCAAACACAATTTGGAAGCTCGGTCCTTGCCTTTTAGAAGAAAGAGTCAAGGACCTTGTGTGTAACACTGCAGCATTCTAGCTGGGGTAAAATATTTGTTTCTTTCTATAGGATAAAATATGTTTTGTTTTGTTCAAAGACATTAGATCTCAAATATATGAAGAACATTTGCAGGAATTGGGTATGTTTAGTCTAATGAAAAGAAGGACCAGGAGTGACATGATAGCTATGTTCCAATGTTTGATGGGTTGCCAAACAAATGAGGGGTGTGTGTGTGTGTGTTTGTCAACCTATACTTCAAAGCACCTGAAGGCAGAACAAGAAGGAAAATAAGTTGAATTTCCTCTTCCTTGTGGCAGCCCTTCAAATATTGGAATACTGCTGTCATGTTGCCCCGGTCCTTCTTTTCATTAGATGAGCCATATCCAATTCCTTCAACTGTTCTTCCAACATTTTAGCCTCCAGGACTTTAATCATCTGTGTTGCTCTTCTCTGCGCTCTTCCCAAAGTCTCAAATCTTTGCTTATAATGGGGGTGACTAAAACTGGATGCAGTATTCCGGAGGTGGTTTTACCAAGGCTTTTATAAAGTGCTACTAGTACTTCATATGATTTTGATTCTGTCTTTTTGTTAATACAACCTAGGATTGCATTGGCTTTTTGGCTGCTGCTGCAATTGCTGGCTCATTGCCCATCCCTGATCTAGATAAATGTAGAATCTGTAGCACACAAGACTTAATTTCTATTTGAACAGAACCAGGAAAGGAAAATCTATTACTAAATGGGTGCAAAATTAGCATTTCTGGAACCGAATGCTCCAGAGAAGTCTAGAATGTTCTTTGCCATTTTGGGATGATGCCAAGCTTCTTCCCAGACGATGCCCTTCCTAGATTGGTTTCCTCGTTTATTTCAGAAAGTGAATCCCCAAAATTGGAAATAGTTTGTGGTGCCTAACCTCAGAGGACTTACTACTGCATTCAGTCAGTTACAGACCAGTCACATTTTCATTGTATTATGGGAGAATCTTACCAGGGTCTATCCTTATTGAAATGGTTGTTAAAATTCCTTAGTGTTTTTATGTCTTAACAGGTCTGAAAAATTAGGAATGTCTGATCAGTGATCAATGATCAAAGACATGATAAGTAATCTAGTATCTATAGGCACATCTGAGGATGACCATGGCTTATAGGAAACCGCATCCTGGAATCTTAAAGGTTTACATAGTAAAGAACATGAATTAATGAATGAGGCAAAGAAAAATCAATATGTTGTGTGTCTGTGAAATTTGCAAAAAAGGAAGGATATAATAAATCTGAATGAAGAATGGAGCTGATGAAGACATACAGGAAAGCAAAGGAGGGGATTTAATTATGAGTTTTGGGGGAAATTCTGCTGCTTTCTGACTGTGATCCATGGGAAAAAAATATTTGGCATTTCTGGATAGATGGGAATGAAACAAAAAAGTAGAGAAAATGTGACTCAAAGATTCAAGATGAATGAGAATGATGGCTATTTGGTGAATGCTTGTTTAGAAAAAGGTTTATTCATTTTGGGGACATGGTTTAAACATCCGTTTATTCATACATTTGCACATGGCAAGGGGATGACCAAATTACTAAAAGCATGAATGATTTGATTGCTGTTGATGAAAGATTATAACTATTAGTTGAAGTATTCCGAATGAAGGACAGATGATTTTTGATATTGTCAGGAATGGGGGTTCCGAAGATGGAAGGGGAAAAAAAATGAAAATTAGAGTAAAAATAGAATAATTGAACCAGTGGTGGGATTCAAAAACTTTTACTACTGGTTCTGTGGGTGTGGCTTGGTGGGGCATGGCCATGTGACTGGGTGGGCATGGCTTTTTTGCAGCTCCCACCCATTTTTGGGAGCTTCTTAGCCTCAGAGAAGCCTCTGGGGTGGGTGGTTTTGCTCCCCTAAGGCTCCTCTGGGGCTCAGGAAGAAAAGGAACAGAGCATGGGAGGGGCATGCAGCACCCCTCCAAGCTCCATTTTGGGAGCTTCTTAGCCTCAGAGAAGCCCCTGGGGGTGTGTTTTTGCTCCCCTAAGGCTCCTCTGGGGCTCTGGAAGGGGAAAAATGGAGGGGGGCTGAGCTCCACCCTCCATTTGTTGCCTTCCTGGACCTCAGCAAGGGGAACCTTGGCAGAGCTGATCTTATCTACAGCTAATTATCAGAAGGGGAAAAAAAGAAAGAAATACCTTAGGCGAACGTTAGGCAGGCAGGCGGGTGGGGTGAGTGAGCATCGGGTGGGAGGGAGACCAGGTGGGGATCAGGGCCAGCCAGAACTTACTTCTGATTCGGCGACCCACACCAAATTCTTGCTACCAGTTCACCCGATCCGGTGTGAACTGGCTGAACACCACCACTGAATTGAACCCTGTATGAAATATGATTTAGTAAATCAACTAATCTCTCAGGAGACTGAATACAAAGTGGAGGTAAATAAAGGGATGTTGGTGCTTTTTGGAACAGAATGAAAAGCATCATGTCACAACAGGGTTTCTCGATCTTGGGAACTTTAAGAAGTATGGACTTCAATTCCCAGAATTCCACAATCAGCATATGCTCTAGGTCAGGCCTGTTCAACTGGAGGCCTGCAGGCTGGATGCATCAGGCTCACCCCAGCTCTGCAAAGGCAAAAAAAATGCCACAATATGTCACATGACCTGGTTGAGTTTGACACCTGTGCTCTAGGTGTTATACAAGGATGGAGAAGCTATAGGCTGGATTTGGTTGGTGTAGTGACAGAGAGGGTGTCATCATTACTCCACTCCAAACCTGTGGTCTTTAGGTTCTGTATTTAATATTTTGTAATTTTAATCTGTTTTTACACTTATAATTATTTTTATACCTCTATGTTTTATTATACTGTATAAGGAGTAACTCCTGAGTTGGAGTTTAGAAAGCCCACGTTTGAGACCCAAGTGCTGCCGTGGGGTGAGGTTGAGCTCCTGTCTTTCCCTCCAGCTCCTCCAGGGGATATGAAAGGATCCCCCTACTGGGCATCCTCCAGGCAACAGTGATGTCACCAGCTAGTCCTTTTAACCCGGAAGTGCCTCCATGCTTTTCACACAAGCACTATGCTATTATACCATACATTGCCCTGAGTGTCACCTTTGGAAGCCATATTGACACCAGACGCTTCCACAGTGCCACATTCTTGAGCCTGGGAAAATGGGAGGGGATAATTTCTTAGAGTGTATGTGGTTAGACATAATCACATTCTTCTTCTAAGTCAAGGTCATGTGATTTCTACACTTGGTTGAGAGGACGCCTCAAGTTGGGACGGGTGGTGATTGGGACATGTGTGATGTGCTGATGGGTGCAGGGGGTGGATTTGTAGCTTTTACTTATTACAAGGAACCCCAGAACTTTCATATTCAGGATTCCCCAATGTGCCAGTTTACTGTCCAAATAAAACAGAACTTTTGAAAAGATGTCTGTCTCAGAGTTATTTATTGGAGTGGAGGTTTTCTGGAACGCTGACACAGAGTCTCCTCGAACTGCTAGATGGGCGGCATAATAAATTAAACAAATAAATAAATAAATAAATGCCTCCCTGTCCCCCCCCCCCATTTAATAGGCCAGATCTAGTACAGAAACAGTCCTTTTTATTGTTTCTTTCCTTTTTCTAAATGGGATTCTGCTTTTAACCCGAAAGTTCTGCTTTTTTTATTTTATAAACAAACAATTAACTGTCAGTCTTCTGTTCTGTCTCTCAAAGTATTGCTGATTTGTTCAGTTTTTGACTGCTGTATCTGCAGTAATGCAAGATGTATTTCTGAGCATTTCTTTATATGAATGCTGCAGGGCAAGTGCACCCTCCAACTGTACCTTTTAAATAAGTAATATAATACTTCAATATTCGGTAATAAGTACAATACCAGCACCGCCTCTGCCTGCACCATTTGCTGATGTTTATCACATTTCTACCCCTCACATTGGTTTATTCAAACACTCTTGTTTTACCGGCTACTGATCTATTTTCTTGCACTGTTGGACTGTGTTAGAAGCATCCAGGAATTTCTCAAGGCCTGAACTCTGACGGTTGGAGAATAATAATCTATTTAAAAAGGAGAGAGGGAGAGAAAAACTATTTTCTCATTGTTTGGTTTTGCTTTGTATTCTTGGGGACCAATTGTTATGTTTACTGGCTGCATTATTTGTCAGCATATCCTGTATGCTATTGAGATTATGTATGCATCAAACCACAAGCAACTAATTGGTGTTCACTGTGCTGTATTGAAAATATATTAGGCGGATTTGAGATTGATTGATTGATTAAAATTCTACTCCCCCCCCCCAGGAGTTCAAACTAGTGCACAAGGGGAAGAGGCCTCCCCAATTTTGTCACAAGAACAACCGTCTTCTGGCGTAGGTCAGATTGAGAAGGAATGACTAGCATAAAGTCATCATCATGAGTTATGTGGAGAATTGATTCTAGCCTTTACTCACTACAGCACCATGGTGGTGCCGTGGTTAGAATACAGTACTGCAGGCTACTTCTGCTGACTGCCTGCTGCCAACAGTTTGGCAGTTCAATTTTCACTGGCTCAAAGTTGACTCAGCCTTCCATCCTTCTGAGGTGGGTAAAATGAGGATTGTTGGGGGCTATATGATGACTTTGTACAGAATTCTTGTGCCATGAAGAAGATCCTTGATGCATTATTCATTACAGAGGGCACTTGGTTGGAGAAGATGGCTCTACCCTGAGGTTCTTTGAAACCCATTGTTTCCAATCATCATGAAAACTGTAGAAACCCATTCTGTTCTTTCTTTCAGAAGTCTCACAGACCCATCATATTTAGCCATGACACTCCTAATTTACAATATATCTGCAATCTGTCTTTCGTAAAATGTGTGAGAGAGAGATGAAGTATGTTTCTGTGGGGGTGGAGATGCCTAACCTTTGTAGAACTTCTAAAATTTGAATGACTTGTAGATTTTGTATAACAGTCATTTTGAACAAGACGGTAATTGAATTATGAAATCTCTCAGCTTTTGTTAGGAAAAGACCTTTCCACTCTTCTGTATGTACATCTTTCTTTTCAGCTCAAGGTCATGCTGTATTTGTTGCATTTAAGTCTTTTAACATGGGAAAAAAATCCTGCTTAACAGCTGTACCTCCTAACATGGACAAAAGAGACAGAATTGTTGAATTTTGTAACCACCGAATGCATGAGGTTGCGATGATGGTTAAGTCATATCCAGAAGAAAGGAAGAAAGGTTGCAGGGGGCTCACACACAAATTCTTATTAGAGGAGATATAATCAAGTGACTCAGGTGTGTTTGACTTAAGTGATCATTGTCAAGGATACCAACTTCATACAGGACCCCCTTCAGAGGATGACTAGATACAGCTGAATAAAGAGAAAGAACTCCATCAATATAATATGGAAAGGAGCTTACTCAAAAGTATTCATTGGGTCTAAGAGTTGTAGATTTTCCTGACAGGGTAAGCTATATACCAAATAAACAAACAAACAAAAACTAATATAGGTAAAGATTCCCCTTGCATATACGTGCTAGTCATTTCCAGCTCTAGGAGGCGGTGCTCATCTCCGTTACAAAGCCGAAGAGTAGGCGCTGTCCGAAGATGTCTCTGTGGTCATGTGGCTGGCATGACTAAATGCCGAAGGCGCATGGAACGCTGTTACCTTCCCACCAAAGTGGTCCTTATTTTTCTACTTGCATTTGTACGTGCTTTCAAGCTGCTAGGTTGGCAGAAGCTGGGACAAGTAACGGGAGCTCACTTGTATATATATATTTTCAAGCAGATGGAATATTTTCAAACTGTTCAGTCAGCAGACTTGGGGGTCGATGCCGATCGCAGCTCAGATCACAAACCCTTGGGAAAATTACATTTCAGCAGAAACCGGAGGGCACATGTTGCCCACATCTGATCAAGGGTCCCTTCCCTTCCTTCCTTCTCAGATTGCTTTTGAAGAAGGAAAATGTTAAGTTCTGCGGCATTTTCCGCTAGATCCACAGGGTTTCTCTGGCTCGTAAGACGGGTGAAGCCGGTCGAGGTGGGAGCAGAGTTTGCGTCCCATCAATAATTCAGCTGGAGTCTTGTTGGTGACGCTGTGTGGAGTGATGTGTTGAAGAAGGAGTATTCTGTTTATCTTATCTTCAATGTCCCCATAGTCCATTTTGTAGAGGTTTTTTTTAACAAACTGTACCATGCGCTCGGCTCTTCCGTTAGCCGCAGGGTGCACTGGCGAAGTTAGCGCATGGTGAATACCTTGGTCCGCGAAGTATTGTTCGAAAGGGAACGCGGTAAACGTCTGGCAGTCCATGCATCGCGAATAATCTGTTCAACTTCTGGATGATGGACTCTGTTGTGGTACTCTTCATTTCATGGATCTCGAGCCAGTTTGAATAGACATCCACTGTTAGGAGGAACGTGTGTCCCTTAGTAGGTCCCGCAAAGTCAATATGAATGCGGGACCACGGTCCCCGGGGTGTTTCCCATTCTGTCGGAGTTGCTTTCGGTGGGGCATTGCTAACTTCCTGGCACTTATAACAAGTCTTTACCCAGGCTTCAATCTGTTCGTTGATGCCTGGCCACCACGCGTAGCTTTGTGTGAGTGCTTTCATACGCACGATGCCGGGGTGGCCCTCATGCAGTGTCTTTAATACCGCTCGTTGTAACTGCTCTGGGACGACGACTCTATCCCCCCATAGGATGCAGCCCCTTTGCAAAAAAAGTTCTGTTTGCCTGTTCTTGAAGGGGATGAAGTCGTCAGGGGTTTGATCTACTGGCCATCCTCATTTGACCCAGCTAAGAACTTGCGTTAAGATAGGATCGCATTTTGTTTCGATCGCGATATCTCCAGCTGTTAGTGGTGGTGAATGTCGCATTTCAATCTGGAGCGTTGTAAGGGTTGGAGCTGGGTCATCGACAGTTTCCAGAAGTGGTGCATGGCTCAGCGCGTCAGCATGGGGAATGGCTTTCCCCGGGCGGTGTTGCAGCTTATAATTGTACGCAGCCAAAAACTCCGACCATCGAGTCATTCTGGGTGATAATATATAGGGGGTTGGCTTGCCTCCCGCGATAATCCCCAGCAAAGGTTTGTGGTCAGTAACTATAGTAAAAACTCGTCCATATACATATTCATGTTTTACAGCAGATACAATAGCAAGAGCCTCTTTATCGATTTGACTATAGTTACGTTCAGTCTTTGATCAAGTCCTTGAAAAATAGGCAACAGGGGCTTCACTACCATTTGGTAACACATGGCTCAGAATGACTCCTACTCCAAATGGTGACGCGTCGCATGTGATTGTTAAAGGCAAAGTCTCATTATACTGCATTAAAACAGCATCTGAAGTTAACAGGTTTTTCACTTGTCGGAAC
>BHEV01095759.1:0-10965 GCA_004319985.1 Emydocephalus ijimae
GGATCTGATTGGCCATTAACGGGCCACTCGCATTGGTTAACAGAACTAGCATTTCTGGATTGTTATTGGTTGAATAGTTATGGGGTTGCCTATATAAGTTTGAGCTGTCACACCGTGTAAATAAAGAGTTGAAGTTCACCGGCTTGTCTCCATTCTTCTCACCCATGCTTCAAACTTAACATCTACCTCTCCCATCAGAAGCAGCTGGAGAGACATATTACAGGTGCCATCTACAAAAAGTATCCTCTGGCAGGACCCAGGAACACAGCATTTTCTGCCCTGGGGATCATTATTCCCCCAGAATTTAGACTGACCTCAATTTTCTTGGGCTTTTGGATAACTCTGAGGACTTTGGCTCTGCCATCATGCCTGGAGATCTGGCAGTGGTAGAAATCTTTTACAATGGCTGTATTGAGCTTGTGTAAATATAAATTCTGCCACTGATTATTTTTATCTTTGTTTTAAAATAATTACTGATTTTTTAAAATATGTTTGTATATTGGCATTTAATTTTTTTTTTAATTGGGTGTTTGCGCAGTCTGTTATGAGCCATCCAGAATGACATAGAAGAATAGAATAGAATAGAATAGAATAGAATAGAATAGAATAGAATAGAATAGAATAGAATAGAATAGAATAGAATAGAATAGAATAGAATAGAATTCTTTATTGGCCAAGTATGATTGGACACACAAGGAATTTGTCTTGATGCAAATGCTCTCAATATATATAAAAGAAAAGATACATTCATCAAGAGTCAAGAATCATAAGGTACAATACTTAATAATAGTCATAGTCAATAAGCAATCAAATCATACTAGGAAACAGCCAATATAAATCATAAGGATGTAAGTGACAAAGTTACAGTCATACAGTCACAAGTGGGAGGGGATGGGTGATAAGGAGTGATGAGAAGATTAACAGTAACAGTAGTGCAGACTCTGTAACAGTTGAACAGTGTTGAGGAAATTATTTGTTTAGTAGAGTGATGGCTTTTGGGAAAAAACTGTTCTTGTGTCTAATTGTTCTGGTGTACAGTGCTTCATAGCGTCGTTTTGAGGGAAGGAGTTGAAACAGTTTAAGTCCGGGAGATGAGGGGTCTATAAATACTTTCACAGCTCTCTTTTTGACTCATGCAGTATACAGGTCCTCTATTGAAGGCAGGTTAGCAGTAATTGTTTTTTCTGCAGTCCTAATTATCCTCTGAAGTCTGTGTCAGTTCTATTGGGTTGCAGAACCAAACCAGACAGTTATAGAAGTGCAGATGACAGGCTAAATAATTCCTCTGTAGAACTGTATCAGCAGCTCTTGGGCAGTTTGAGTTTTCTGAGTTGGCGCAGAAAGAACATTCTTTGTTGTGCTTTTTTTTATGATGTTTTTGATGTTAGGCATCTATTTTAGGTCATGTGATATAATAGAACCTAGAAATTTGAAGGTCAATACTGTTGATACTGTGTTGTCTAGTATTGTAAGAGGTGGTAGTATGGGAGGGTTTCTTCTGAAGTCTACCACCATGTCTACGGTTTTGAGTTTGTTCATTTCCAAATTGTTCTGGTTACAAGTTGTACAACCTCCTGTCTGTATGTGGATTCGACATTGTCTCAAATTCGTTGTTGTGTTATCTGCATAGTTCAGTATTTTAATTTAATTTTAGTTCAGTATTTTGAGATGAGATGAGATGATTGGCCATACAAATTAAAATAGTAATACTAGTAGGAATAGATTATACCTGCCTTGCAGAAATGGAGGCAGAGATTTACTTCAAGTCAAACAAACTGTGGAAGAAACAAAAGTGTGCATTGGCTGGTTATATAAAAGATACAAGTTTAACATTGCTGCAAGTTTAACATTGGAACTAACTGAATGTACAGGAAGCAAAATGTGACTATAGAAAAAAATAATATTATTTCTGTATTAAAAATTATAAAATAAAATAAATAATACAGCCAGAATATTGGCAAGGAAAGGTATTACACAGTCAATTTCTACAAGAGATTAAAGGGAAAATGGATGAAAATAAAATCTGGCATACAAAGTTCAAAGTCTTTATTGTTATTGTACATCATATATACAACAAAATTGTATATAACTGGAACATTAAACAAAGAAATAGAAGATTTGATTTTTACTATTATGTGAACTAATGTAATCAAGGTGATAACTGGAAAAATCTTCAGTTGATTCAAAGTGGAGATTGTGCAGAGTAGCAGAAGAAAAAGTAAATCATATACTCAGTTCATGCAAGAAGATTGCACAAACTGATTATAATGAACAATATAACACAGTCGCCAAAATGATTCATTGGAAGCTCTTTAAAAATTGTCATGTGCCAGTAATGAAAAGTTGGTGGATACATAGAATTGAACAAGTAATAAAAAATGAGCAGGCTGAAGTTTGCCTCCGGAAGTTGGAGGTGCTTCATCACTGGAGGTTTTTAAGAAAATACTGGACAGCTATCTGTCTGAAATGGTACTGGGTCTCCTGCTTGAGCAGGGGTTGGACTAGAAGACCTCCAAAGTTCCTTCTAGCTCTATTCTGTTTGATTGAACTATTGTGGGATTTCCAAGTACAAACGAGTAAAGACTTACTGTCATCCCAAACCCAAGAATGAAATGGGAGTTCTTTTTTTTTTCTATTTTCTTACACGTAGCAAACAGAATTTTTGCCAGATTCCATGTCTCTGTCTCCTATCCATCTCTGGGTTGGGCTGCCACTCCCCCCCACCCATTTTTTTTAAATGGTTACACTCAGAGTTGTCTGGTCTTGTGGTGTATGATGATAGAATTGCATATAAATCACCCTTTTTTTTTTCCATTGGAGCAATAGTGTTTGATTAGGACATTCAGTTATAATGAACACAAAGGATCTGGTATTATCTAAGAAATTTTAACTAATATAACTAGGCTACATACAATTCCATATTATATATTGTTGTTTTTCAACTTGTCTTTTTTTCAAATAGCTCAAATCCTCGTTCTTAGTTATTTCAACAATTTCTTGGACTCATTCATTCATTCATCCATCCATCCATCCATCCATCCATCCATCCATCCATCCATTCATTCATTCATTCATCTGATAGTGCTGATTCCAATTGAATTCCTTGCAGTTAAGAGTGTTGAAATCCACATTAAAATGAAAGATGGAGAATGGCCCAAGAACATCAATTGAGTGTAAGAGTCCAACATTTTATCAAGTATATTGACTCCTTTTAGGGTACAGTGCTTTTAAATTGTACCTGTTATGGTAGAGGTTCCCAAACCCTGGGCCATAGACTGGCAACGGTTTGCAGCGCTCCAGAAACCAAGCAGCACAAATAAGCAAAGTCCCATCCATGCAGGATGCAGGTAGTGTGAGAAATCATGCCCACTCCGGTCCACGGAAGGCCTCTCTTCATGGAACCAGTCCCTGGCACTCAAAACATTAGGGGCCATTGTGTTACAGAAATACATTATTTAAAAGTTCTTTGGCTTTCTAAATTGATGATGTATTATTAGCAACCTTAATTATTTGGGGCATGAAATATGAACGTATTTCATTGCTTAGACATTGCTAAGAAAGAATTTTGACATTATATCTAGAAAGAAGAAGAAAATGAGAGATACTTTAGATGGGGGGAAACTGCATTATTTTTTATGATGCAAGAAGATGGGAAAATTGCGTTGTGGATGGTAAAGATTGTTTCTCCATGAATATGAAGAAATAAATCAATATATGGCATTATGACTTAATTATATTATATAGGAGGAAGCCCCAAGACATGTTTCTTATTACTTTGGTAATGGATTGAATTTTTTAGAAAGAGTAATTATTGGTTTTTTTTAAAAAAGTCTTGAAATGATGTAGATTTATAGCAATGGAGTTACCACAAGCAAGCCAAAGGGAAAGGTCTGCATGGAGATAACTTGATTAGTTTGAAAATAGATGCCTCAAATCTTTTTCCAAGTACGCTAAAGGAGAAGGGAAACAGAGTATGCAAATTGTGTCTGTAATCCTAAACCACAGTATACATTTTAATGGATTTTTAAACAGTGAATTTGCCTTCAATGGATTCTAAGAGGACTGGAGAAATGACAGGATAGGAAAATAGTTAAGTACTACTCAATTGATGATTTCATATCCCAAATCACCACCTATGCCTCTCTCCACCAGGTGTTCAGTGCATTTCCTGAGATGGAATTAACTTGAAGAGCCACAGCTGAGTAATGGCTGGCTGGCTGACTTGCCGGTTACTTTTCTACCATGGATGTGATGCTGAATGTGGCATCTCATATTTTAAAAGGATTGTGAGGCAACTGTGCAACATATAGTCTGATTTCACCATAAAGCCTTCAGTTAGGATTACAACTAGAGCAATGGGAGCTTTTTGAAAGAATCTGGTGATAATGATTTTATGATTTAATGTAGCTGTGGACTTCTGTTGTCATAAGATCATTATTATGCATTGCTACACTGAAGACAAAGATTTTTTTTCCTATTCTTGGCATATACGTTTATAGTGTAATGTTTGGTAAATTGTTGGACAGGTTTTTAAATTGCTTCTTTGTGTTGGTCTTGGACATGAGAAATAATATCCAGGTACAGGCCTATAACTACAAATCGTATCATAAAGTCAGGCATTTTTAGCCTGACATAGAGCCGTGTAGTAGATGTCTTTATTCCAAATACCATTCTGAAGTAAGGCCTTTAGAAGAAAGTTTGTAAAAACTTCAGAATGTGGGTATATGTGGAATAGATTTCCAAAACAAAGCCAAAGTACTCCTGGGATCAGGACTAAAGGAATTGTTCATGAAAATTCCCCAAGGAATCAGATGGTTACAAGCGGTGATGTCAGTCTTCTAAAAAAATATTTTATAAGCTTCTACCAAGAGGGACAAAAATCAAAGAAAACTGTTCACTGTTTCTATCCAATGGTAGACTGGCTTTTAAGTCATGAATAATTAATCATCTCACTAAATTGAAGAAAGATGCTCAAAATCTCAATCTGAAAAGAAAGTGTTTGGGTTCCTATGGTGAAAAGAAAATACTTTAGGCTTTTGGGAATATTTGAAAAAATGTTTGATGTGCAAGCAATTATATTTGCATGCTGAATTTATACCATGTCTTTTGATTCTGATGCAATCAGAATTTTCAGAATTTATCTTAGAAAGAAGCATGGACTTGGCAAACAGAGTCTCAGTTTACTTCTTGAATAATTAACAGATCCAGATGCACTGGGGAAGGGAGCATACAGGTAGTCCTCAATTTTCAACGGTTAATTTAGTGACCATTTGAAGGAACTGAAAAAAAGAAGACTCATGACAATTTTTTCCATGTATGACCATTGTAGCATCCCCACGGTCATATAATCAAAATTCACCCGCTTGGCAACCAACTCTCATTTATGATGGTTGCAGTGTCCCAGGGGTCATGTGATCACCTTTAGCAGCCTTCTGGAAAGCAAAGTCAATGGGGAAGCCAGATTCACTTAAGTTCACTTATGTTACTAAGTTAACAATTGCAGTGATTCACATAACAAGTTTGGCAAGAAAGGTCATAAAATGGGGCAACTTAACAACTGTCTTGCTTCGCAACAGAAATTTTGAGCTCAATTGTGGTTGTAAATCGAGGGCTACCTATTTATAATTTGGCCATTTAACCTTTATTAGCTACTATCTCTAAAGGGAAGCATTTCTTGGGATGCATGAAAAAAACCTAGCCTGCTTTTTTGCATGTTGACTTGTTAGAAGCAATAAAACCAAATGTGAAAATGCATTACATAAACTTAGCAGTCTGATTGGGCTAACTCCGGTTTTGTTCAAAGATACATACTTGCCAACATTTTGGAATCCTGAAGAGGTAGATTTTGCGAGGGAGCGAAGCGACCAAGCCCGAGCACGCTTGCGCGCGAGGGGGGGAGGGTGTGGGAGGGGGGTGAAGACGGAATACGGCGTTTTTGAGGAACGAGTTCCTTGAAATTATCATTTAGTATTCTAATTACTAGCTTATTTTAGGGAATCAACGCACAATGAAGGGAAAATATGACTTCCATTTCATTTTATGGTAGGTTTGCTACAAAATCGGTAGATCAGAAGAGAAAATCGGTAGCCTTTCAAAACCTCTAAAAAGCGGTAGTCTACCGCCCAAAGCGGTAGAGTTGGCAAGTATGAAGATAGCTAATATAGACTGTAGGAACATTTGGAAATTTAAGAAAGTTGGAATTTCCATAGAGTTCTGGGATCTGAGCTTTAATACACAATTCTTTTTAGCACTTACTAAAAGGATCACCATCCAATTAGTTTATCCCAAACCTACATGATAAAAAAATATTTTCTTAAAATAGAATGAAGACATTTTATTTTATTTTTTCATAAGCAGCTGTTGTCTACTTCACAGTCGAGGGCAGACTTCCATGCCATTTCATCTTCCACTTTGTCTGTCATGTTTTTCCATTTTATCTTAACTCTACTCATTTTCTTCCTTGTACTGCTCAGCTTAACCACTGAGGTTATTATGTCATCATCTTTCAATATCTGATTTGATACATGAGTGTGACAAAAGCCTTGAAGTACAATTCAGTACTATTTGTGTAAATTAAAACCTGGACTTCTTTGAGAGATTAATTTATTTCACATTTAATATGATTGGACACATCATCTGCTGAGGAAAAATGGGAATCCATAGTCAAGAGGACAGGATGAGAATAGGCATTTTGCTTTGGATAAAATAAATGGATAATGCACTGATATTATTACTACATTTTTAAAAGTTAAGAAGCAAACACAGAAATACTGGCAGAGACTTCTGAAAACTATGTTGTGTGGGCATGACATTTCCACATACTTCTAATGTATATACATTACTTATGTATATTTGCATAAGGTAGATTCAGCCTTCTGGAGAGGTTTAAATTCTATGAGAAAATATTCTAAAATGGGAAATTCAATCTTTTCAGGCTTTTTAATGAAATTGGATTTGCTCTGTTTTAAAATGTTGATTTAATTCAAATGTTTCCTTAGATTCGTGAAATATTCTTTAATAAAGAAAATTGCTGTGTTGAAATATACTCTTTAAAGTTGACATAATACCAAATATAATGCACAGAAACAATCATGCTTGAGTTCTTTGTGTTTTGTACTAGATAGATATCCATGTTTGACTTCTCAAAATGTTTTAGATTCTTAACTCTACGTGCCTTCGAAGTCAGTGCTGTTACACAATTGGATTTCCTTTCCATACAAGCCACCATAAATTCTTTTGCTATAAGCATACTAAAGAACCTATCTGTTTATTTATTAGAGTCATAAACCAAATGAACAATAAGGAATTACATGAAACAGATAAAACATTTAGCAGTCAGTTCAGAAATGAATATAAAAAAGCAAAGAGGAGAAACTGAAATTATAGTTACTATGTAGATAATAACACTAGTAACAAAAAAAAAAAAACATCCTATAGAACCCCATTAGCAGGGTGGGAACTATGAACCCATCTTGACAGATTTAGCATCTTATAATTTGTAAAGACTATGGCCCAGAATTTCTCAGTTTTCAGGTTTCTCTAAACTGATCACTTTGTAGAAAATGCATCGTTGTCATCTATAAAACAATTCATGGCAGAGGAATGGGTAATTTGTGGAGTCGCCTATCTTTAATCCCTCCAGATAATCTATACAAGAAGCATAATCATGAGTACTAACTCCATCTTTATTGCAAGTTTACATAAAGAGAATCTTGCTGAAGACTGAAAGTCTTCCTCCTCTCCTTTCTTTTTACTCTCCAGAAAATGAGGGAGTGTCCCTAATGAAATTTTTCTCATGCATCCTCTCCTTCCATGGTCTGAAAATTCTTTTACATACTGATTGTCAGTCTGCAGCTCTTCCTCCTGTCTCCCAAGGACATTCCCACATAACATTATTCTATCTTTTCTCAAGGTGGACATGCCCGAAGTTTAAACTTCCAAAATTTAGGAAGTTTTTCTTTTTCTTTTACTCCCTGATTCTACCCAATAGAATACTATACTTTCTGAGATTCAGATGGCTTCAACCCTGATTGCCTTCCATAGGGGATTAAAACTTGGCTTTCCCTTGGGTGCTAAGCCATAAAGCCAGAAAAGGCTCTTTTTATGGATTAATTGATGTGCATAGCACAAAATAATCTCGAAAAAACCTTCAGTGACATCTACAAATTATTCATGGCAGATATGTGTAAGAATGATCAAAAGGCACTGAGGAATCCAAGGAGGAAAGAGGAAATAAGTAGGGAGTATATGGATTATAAACTGGTTGCTCAAAACGAACTAGTCCATGCTTGGCCCCTCAGCAGTTTCTTTTAGATTTTTTTTTAATGAGATCTCTTGCAAATTGAAAGACGTGAGAGAAGAGATGTCTCACCCTCTGAAAGCAATAGGCCATGTTGTGGGACAAGTCTATGGCCAAGAATAATTGGTACAGGAGTTCAATAAATGGACATTCTGGTCTTTGAAGCCATATGTTATTCCAAACTCTTCCTTCAAGGAATTTATTGCAAAGGAGCTTATCATAAAGAAATCGGGAGACAGTGATATACAGATGAGTTCAGGGGTGGGATTCAAAAATTTTAGCAAGAGGTTCTCCACCTGGTTGCTGGGTGGGCATGGTCATGGTGGGCGTGGCCTAGTTGGCTTCCTGCACCATGGCTGGGGGGGGAGTGTTTTCATCTGGAGGCTTTCCTTGAGCCTCTGGGAGAGTAAAAACTGCCTTCCTCAGGCTCCAGAGGCTCTCCGGAGGCCGAAACGTGCCTGTTTCCAGAACTTCTGGGAGGTCCATTTTTTGCCCTGCCGAGGCTCCGGAGGCTTTTTTCAAGCCTCCAGGAGGTGAAAACAGCCTCTCCCAGGCTCTGGAGGCCCTCCGGAGGATGGAAATGGGCCTGTTTTTTTTTTTGAACCTCCAGGAAGGCAAAAATGCCCTCCTTGGGCTCCGGAAGGCCTGCTTTTTGCCCTCGCTGGGCTCCATGCACCCTCTGCACTTACCAGCGATCCAAAATGGGCTGTGTGGAGATTCCTGGGAGGGGCAGGATGGGGTGGGGCGAGGCCAGCTGGTCGTCGGAACTACCAGTTCAGCAAGCCAGACTTAAAATTAACATCTGGTTCACCCAAACCTCTCTGAACTGGCTGAATCCCACCAACTTGCAATGAAGTTTGACTTGGTTAAAATAATATATAGAAATTAAAGAGGAGTGTTCCAGGAAAAAAGACAAAAGGTGTTGTGAATGAATAAAAGTGCTTAAATAAAGATTATTAAAACTTTTAGAAAAGTGCAGGGTTCTGGCCCTGCACTTCTGATTGGCTGATAATAGCGACATCTGATTGGTCCGTTCAGGAGAATCTGATTGGCTATTAACGGGCCTCTTTCATTGGTTAAGGGAACTAACGCTTCCCGTTTCTTATTGGTTATTTGATCAGCAGCTTGCCTATAAAAAGGGCCATTGCTGCTGTAGTTTTTGCTCTGTTACACAATGTTAAATAAAGAGTTGAAGTTCACTGTTCATCGTCTCGTCTCCACTTCTTGCGCCATGCGCAGAACATAACACTGGCGACGAGGATGGGATTTGGAGACGTCAGAGCTGACTGAGCACTACAGAGCACTAAACAGAGCACGTGGCTGAAGACGCACCAAAGGCTGAACCATGTCTAGCAGCGTCATGCCACCCGCTCCATTCGACCTGGCACAAGAAGACTGGGACTCATATATGGACCGATTCCAGATGTTTCTGGAGACCAACAACTTGAAGGATGCCACTACTGGAAAGAAGCGAGCGGTATTCCTAACTCACTGCGGGCCGACTGTGTTTAAGATGGCCAAGGCACTAGCCAAACCGGCTGAGGTGAAATCCATAGACCGGGACGTCCTCGAGCCTCTTCTACGGGCCCACTATGCACCAACCGTACCAACGCTTGTTCGAATACATGAATTTTATCAGAGAGACCAGCGGAAGGGAGAAAGGGTTGCAGATTTCATCACGGATCTCCAGAACCTGGGAGGCCTCTGTGGGTTCGCCGACCTCGAAGAAGCTCTGAGAGACCGAATAATTCTGGGATTAGATGCACCGCATGTGCAGAGTAAGCTGATGGGGAAAGGCGACATCAGCCTTGCAGATGCCATCGCTGACGCTACTGCAGTGGAAGCAACCAGGAAATCGGCTGCACGAATGCGCCGCACCCACGCCCCGCTCCACCAACTCGCAGGCGAAATCTCACCTCACCTGGAAGGACAGGCAACGACAGCCCACCACGAGGATCTCGAATTGTCATCAGAAAGTGATGAAGAAGAGATCAACCTGCTCCGGTCTGAACGAGACCAACGCCATCAACGTAACCAGAGAGTGCAGTACCAATGCACTGGTTGTGGGGCAAACCACCCACAATCAGACTGTAAATTCCTCGACGCTCTCTGCCATTTGTGCGGGAAAAGAGGTCACATTGGAAGAGTCTGTAGAAGCAAGCAAGGATCCAACCCACCTCAGAGGGGGACCAACTACCGCGAGCAGACAGGAAGTCGTCCTGTGAATCAGGAATACTTAACCCACCAATGGAATAACCACTCCTACAGAAACAAACCACCAGCCCAGTCAACGAAACGAGAAGAGGCACACNACTGTAAATTCCTCGACGCTCTCTGCCATTTGTGCGGGAAAAGAGGTCACATTGGAAGAGTCTGTAGAAGCAAGCAAGGATCCAACCCACCTCAGAGGGGGACCAACTACCGCGAGCAGACAGGAAGTCGTCCTGTGAATCAGGAATACTTAACCCACCAATGGAATAACCACTCCTACAGAAACAAACCACCAGCCCAGTCAACGAAACGAGAAGAGGCACACCAAACCATTACGATTGGTCACGCATCATCATTAGACGCCAAGAAAATCCGAGTGAAGGTCGCCATTGAAAACCAGCCCTGCATGATGGAAGTCGATTCAGGATCGTCCCTCTCGATGGTTTCCTGGAAGA
>BHEV01095763.1:0-16180 GCA_004319985.1 Emydocephalus ijimae
GGGGTGTTGTGTATACAATAAAATGTGAGCTTGAGGTAAAGTGCAGGGTTCTGGCCCTGCACTTCTGATTGGCTATCAAACAGCCAAACCGGATTGGCTAGTTTCAAGGAATCTGATTGGCCCTTAACGAAGAGTTACTATTGGTTAAAAGAGCTAGCGTTCCTAGCTCGCTATTGGTTAACATTTAAAAAGGTTGCCTATATAAGGCAGGGTTCACTGTTAAATTGCGAAGTCACTATGTAAATAAAGAGCTGAAGTTCACCGTTCAGAGGCTGTCTCCATTTCTTCCGACCCATGCTCAAAGCTTGACAGTAACTTACAGTATAGAGGAACAGCCTTTATTTTATTGTTTCTAACCTTTGTAAAAAGACAACCAGGTGTCTTGACTAGCATTGGATCTAACAACCTTACATAAGGATGCTTCATTTTTTTCAATCAAATGCTTATGGATTGATCCTATGCTTGTCTTATTGGAAAAAATATGTACTTTGTGGGAGAAGTTCTCTTTGATTTTAGCGATCGCTGCTTGTCTCAGGAAGCATATTAACAGCCATCTCTGTAATGAATATGGGGTAGACAGTTTTTTAGGTTACATATACACAAGAGCATCCTACTTTCCCCGATTACAAACAGATTTGGAACAGCCATTTTAAAAAGTGGTTTGAACAGCTACATTTTCTTTGTGGTAATATCTGCTTGAAGACTTATATTTTGAAAATTTGTACAGAATTGTATTTGACTGAAATCCTAATGTCACCTATTTGTATTTTTCCCCCTCAAATTACTTAATTTAGCTGACACTGAGAAGCAGAATGTAAGGCTTTAAAAAAAAAAACTAGAGAACTAACCAGTATCTGACAGTAAAGAGTTGCACAGTGGCCATGGTGTATGGAGTAATTTAAGTGATATGTCGACAAAGCAGTGTGGTGACGATGTCATTGTATGAACTGATGAAATGTTCCCATTTTCTTTGATTTCACAAGTCCCTTCTGGAAGGTCTGCCAGTCAGCTGCAGAGTTGGCTGTACCTTCTGTTCACATTCCCAGGGAAAATAAACACAAGAGAAATCTCCCTTTTACTATTGAGTACAAGGACCACCCTGGGATCTGGGTAAGGTTTTTGAATAAAAGATCTCTTTTCAATAAAATTTGGAGCTTAAATGTGAAAGCTCTGACTGAATTACATGTCCTCTGTTAAATCAGTCTTTCTCAGTGTTGGCTCTTGCAAATCTATTAATAATACAGAAGACATTTGAAGAGCAAGTTGTTGGAAATAATTATTGGAAATAGCATGAAAGTTTAGATCTGGATTAGAAGACTTCCAAGGTCCCTTCCAACTCTGATATTCTATTCTGGTTTTTTTTTCTTTTTAAATTTTTTTTTACATACAATAAATCCATTCCATTTCAATGGTGTGTCAATTAGGTACATATTTTGTGTGCCTATAATTAATAATACTCTTTTTATCAATATAACAATAATCACATTTCCAAATGAATAATATAAGTACTATCCAATATATCTATTTCACCAGCTTCTCTTATTGATTTATAACTAAATTTAATCCATTTTAATTTATTTTATTTTCTAACCATTGATAAAACAAATCCCATACCATGTAATATTCAGATTGTTCCTTTTCCTTGATTTCTAATGTTAGTCTATTCATTTCTGCACATTCAAATATTTTTTCGATTACTTTTCCCTCTATCAGTATCTTATCACTTTTCCAATTCTGAGCAAATACAATTCTAGCTGCAGTTAAGACATTCTATTCTTTTCGATTCAAATGCTGAGAAAGCATTTATACTAGCAATGTGAATCTGAAGTCACACTCTCATCTTCGAAATTAATTTCCTGGCAGTTTTACTGATCCCAAATAATTGTTTCTATGGGTAAATTTTCAGCTATTTGATGTATCATCTTCTATCCAAGGTGGCCAGAGAAAAAGCAGAATAATTTCTTTGTTATCTGGGAGAGGGATTTCTGTTAATTAAAGCTTTTCTTCCATCAGCCTGATAAGCTAAATGCCTGAAATTCTCCTTCAGCAAAGATTCAGGTGCTCCTATAAAAAGTAAGGAAGAAGTGACACCCTAAAGAGGCAAAGAACAACAGGGAGGACAGAATAGTGGTGGATGACAGGAAATACAAACAACAGAAAGAAATGTGAAGACAAGTAGAGTTCTGCTGTTTGTTTAGGAGTTTTAATTATTTGCATTTATGCACGAGTGAGATAAGCACCAAACAATAATAGTTATATAATATCAAGCTAGGCCCAACTCCTGAAGGCTGCATGCTTTCCATCTTGACATATCCCAGTTCATAATCTCTTCTATGCATATTCCAGTGATATCTTTAGCATTCAGAATGTATTATTATCATTTTATTCATTAAATAATAATAATAATAATAATTTCTACAGCATAATGAAAGTGTTGTTACTGTTCTTAATGGTGACATAGAATCATTTCAGCAAATAACAGCATAACCCTTCCTTCCTTCCTTCCTTCCTTCCTTCCTTCCTTCCTTCTTTTGATTTTTTTTCTCCCCATGTTTGTTCTCTGTCTTTCTCAGCCACTTGTTACATAAGCAATTATATAAGCAGCCATTATTGCATGGCAATTCTCCAATGGAGATAATGATAATCCTAACAATGGCCCACCACATGAAAAAGGAGGTCATGTTGAGAGGTGGCTCTTTTCCAAATTAGACTTCTAGGCAAAGAGGGGAGGATAGTTTACCCTTTCTCCCACAATGATAACAAGAAAAAAAAAAGACAGCGATTTCCATGGACTTCTTGACTCCTCAGGATTTATGACTGTGCTTGTGGTGGTCAATATGTTAATAAAAATGGCCCACTTCATTCCATGTCGTAAATTGCCATCAGCCCGTACAACTGCCCGTTTGTTCTTGCAGCATGTTTTTCATCTCCTTGGTCTGCCAGACAGGGTAGTTTCTGACCATGGTGTACAATTTACAGCCCAATTTTGGAAAAGCCTGATGACCGCATTACAGGTGCAGGTGTGTTTCTCGTCGGCGCACCATCCAGAAACTGATGGTGGGACAGAGAAGGTCATTGGCATTCTCGAGCAATATTTGCGTTGTTTTGTAAACCAACGGCAAAAAAAATGGGTTGATTATCTTCCTCTGGCAGAGTTTGCATTCAACAACTCCCAGCACACCTCCACCCAAATGACACAATTTTATGCTAATGTGGGGTACCATCCGCAGTTCTTTCCATTGACACTATTAGATTCCCCTGTTACCGAGACTCAGGAATTCTTTTTGGAACTACACTCAGTTCCGCAGTTAGTTCGGCAGCAACTGATACGGGCCAAGGAAGATTACAAGCGATTCGTGGATCGCTCTCGGTGGGCAACGTCTCTGCTGGCTGTAGGAGACCGTGTGTGGTTGTCCACAAAACATCTTCAGGTTGACTGCCCGATAAAGAAGCTGGACCATTGGTTCATCGGCCCATTTCCCATCGAGGCGGTCATCAATCCCATAGTCTATCGACTGACTCTACTGTGCTCCATGCGAATTCATCCAGTCTTCCACCATTCCCTTTTGGTCCCTGACGCCCCTTCGTGTGATCTTCGACATCCCGCAGCTGATGATCCATCACCTGTGCCCGGTGAAGATGACGCAGTAGACGGCAACATGGCCAGCATTAGGGATTCCCGCTGGCTGAAAGGGCAGTTCCAGTATTTGATCAAGAGATAGGAGGATGGGCCAGAGGCCCTTTCCTGGGTGGATGCTTCCACAATCCACGCTCCGGACCTTATACGGATGTTCCATGACCATTTCCCCTTGAGACCACATCCTGACTGTCAGACTCGGGGGAAGGGCCCTGCGGTGAGGGATAGTGTTGTGGCTCCGATTCCCGAGCCTGTGCTGTTAGAGGAAGAGGACTTGGAAGATGATGATGAGGAACTGGGAATGCCTTCCTCCCCAGGACCTTCCTCTCTGGCAGTGCCTTCCTCCCTGATAATGCCTCAGATTTCATCAGACAACTGAGAGGAACAGCCTGAGATTAATCAGGAGGAAGGCATATTGGAGCAGCCCCTGACAGGGAGTCAAGAGGAAGAATGTTGGCTTGATCCTAGGCAGCGTTGTAGGGAGAAACGTGAGCAGCAACGTAGGAGATGTGGGAGGGTCAGAGAGTGAGCTGAGTCATTGAGACACACCCCACAGGGGATAAAAGTGGGTGTGTTGTCAGCTGGAACTTTGTACGGGACAAAGTTTGATCTTACTTCAGATTTTTCTTTGTGAATGATTTTTGTGGTCTGCCTTGTAATTTTCTGTAAGTAGCTTTTTCCTTGTTATCAGTTCGGACTTGGCAGGCAGAGCGTGTTGGAATGCCAAGGACGTTATCAGTTCCAAAGAATTAACTCTGTGAATTCCAAGCCAGGTTGCCTGCCTGTGTTTGTGTGAGTTTGTACTCTTTCATCTTTTAAGAAGAAAGGTGAGACAGAACAATTATGTATGGGTATTTGAGAGAAGTATAGATGGGAATTCTGGAAGTTGAACTCTAACATCCCTGGAAGGCACAGAGGGTGATATACATTAACCTTGAAGTGGAGACAAGGGCTGCAATCCTGATTGAGCTTGCAGGAGAGATGTTTCTTCCCACCTCTTTGTAACTCCTGGGATCACCCACGATAGTCAGGATGACTGGAGTTGGTGGGAGTTGCATTTTCAGCAGCATCTGGAGAATCTATCTTATTCGCTTTTGCTAAAAGCAAAAGAGCAACTGAGATTTTGAAAGAAATACCGGTAATACAATTTTTTGTTGTTGTTGTTAAAAAAATACTAGGTTTTGAGAATTACTGGTACTTGGATGTAGTGGTTAAAGGATTGGAATGCTAATTAAGTAGCACCAAGTTCAAGTCTACTTTCAGCCAGAGAAACTCGCTGGATGATTTTAGGCCAGGTTATTCTGTCTTAACCTTCCTTACCTCCAGAGTTGTTTTGTGGAGGGGCGAAAGGGAAGGAGAATTCCAAATAAATCTGGTTTGAGATTCTGGAGCAAGATGGAATATATTTCTAGTAAGTAAACAACAGGAGTTTTATATTTGAAAAAAAAATCACATAATAGAAATGTTGAACTTATTAGTAAAAATATATACAATTCCTGTTGCCTGAATAGATCTAGTTGTCCAGGTCCAGCATTTTAACAGCTTCCATCCTGAAATGCTGCAAAACCCTCAGCTTATTGGGGCTGCTGACCACAGGAAAACCAATAAAAGTCCGGAGAGCAGAATTGCCCTGTGTTTCATAAGATGTACCACTTCTACAAGCATATTGGCTTGCAGGGTTAGAGACCTGTACAAGGGCTCAAGGGAGAGTGAGGTGCCTGTGGGGTGCCTGCCCTTGTTTCAGTTCAGCCAACAGGATACAAGCTGCAATTCAGTTAAAGATTGCAAGTTATATAAGGTGCTGGCGCTGTGGTCAGCTAGAGGGAAGCACACCAGCTTTTCAGCAGAGTGTAATTATTTTGGATTGCTGTTTTTGTTCAGCATCTTTCATGCCCTTAGAGACAAAGGAGACGGAAGGAGGAAGAATTCCTATAAACCACCAAACTCTTCTGTTTCCTTCAGCAGGAGGGAAGGAACAAAAAACAAACCCAATTTCAAGCATAAAGTTCTGTAACCATATCCTTCAGCCTGTTGGAAAACAAATAAATATTAATACCCAGCGCTATGCATAAAGACTCAAAGTGACTGTTATTTCATCTTGTATTTGTTAAGGAGAAACTATTTGAGACTTTGTTTGCCTCACAGCTAGATATTTATCTAATAATTCTCCAAAAACCCACACCCTTGCAGCTTTCTTCTAAAGAAAATTAAAAGGAGGAAAACTGCATATAAATTGCATGTTTATCCTGGTTGAGGGTCAGCTTCTTAACCCAGTCCCTGCCATTAGTTTAGATCCATGATGGCGAACCTATGGCACGCGTACCACAGGTGACACACAGAGCCATTTATGCCAGCACGCGAGCTGCAGGCAAACTTACCTCACTGTGCATGTGCGTGTCTCATGGCTGATTTTTTTTTGGCTAGTTTGAGGCCTTTTTCATCCTCCCAGAGACTTGGGGATAGCTTCTGCAACCTTTGCAGGCTGAAAAATAGGCCCGTGTCATCACTTCCTGTAATACCGGAAGTGACAAACAGGCCTATTTTTCAGCCTGCAAAAGTTGCAGAAGCTATCCTCAAGCCTCTGGGAGGGCGAAAAAGGCCTCAAACCAGCTGCAAAATCAGCTGTGAGGCACAGTGCAGGTAAGGGGGTGGCAGGAGGGATTGCGTGAGCATTGCCTTCTGGGTGCTGGCACCCAAGCATGAGCGTACAAGTGCATGCACATTTTTTGGCACAGAAGTCCAAAAAGGTTAGCCACCACTGGTTTAGATAATCTACTGAAACTATTTTCCTAAGTTTCATAAATGTTTGTTAGGCTTTCCTCTCAGGAAAAAAAAATGATTTACAACTGACTGGTTTAAAAAAATCCTATCCTATAGTCCAGTGGTCTCCAACCTTTGCAGCTTTGTGGACAGAAAGGGGGCTGGGGAGGAAGAGAGGAAATGGTTCGATGTGAGTGACAGGCATGCGCAGGTTGCCACTCACACAAATGGAGCTGCACATACATGCTTGCTTGCCACATACAAGGCCTGGTTCTGAACAGGCCGCAGCCCAACTGGGGTTGGGGACAGGGGTGGGATTCTACCAGTTTGCACCTATTCGCTAAACAGAGTGTTAACATTCTAAGCAGTTCGGAGAACCGGTTGTTAGAAGAAATTACTGGCCTAATCCTGTAAGGAAGGCAGGAAGGAAACATTTTGGTGTTTCTTACAGAAACTGCCTCTCTGTTAACCCTTATTACATTCTTGGCAGAACTAGACTTCCTGTCTCTGGAACTTCTCTGGAGTTTTTTTCCCCTCCTTTGCTGGTACTTTGCTTGTGAGGAGTGACCATTCAAAGTTACAGTGGCACTGAAAAAAGTGACTTATGACCATTTTTCACACTTACAACTGTTGCAGCATCCCCACAGTTATGAGAGGCGAGGCGAGGAGATGTGTGCCTCGATGTGAGTGATATTAAGTTGGCTACACCCAGCCAATAACGTGGCCACCAAGCTATATCCACCTAGTCACATGACCACTAAGCCACGCCCACCAATTAAACCACGCACACAGAACCAGTTGTTAAAAAAATTGAATACCGCCTCTGGTTGGGGATCCATCTCTATAACCTGTTGCCCCTCACATCAATGTATTTCACCTCTAGCCTGTGGCTGAAGATGATAGAACTTCACTGTTTGCTTTCAACAAGTGTTCTGAATTTTCTGAAACGGCTTAGTATTTCTTCACTCTTTCTCCAAAAGATCAAGATTGTCATATGTGAATATTGCAACAGGCAGGGTCTTCTTTCCTCACTTCCAATTTGTATGAGCATCACAAGCTCAGGATTCAGCTTTGATCATACCATACGGGCCTGATCTTGTCCCAAGCCAGAAATTAAAAGAGGATTGTGTTAAGTCTTCCCAGTTCTTGAAAACTACTAATTTTTCTGGCTTAAATTGAGTGGATTAAACTGTTACACTCAACAAGGTGTGGCATTTCACTAGCCCTTCTTTGGGAAGGCTAGATCAAGAGAGCTAGATGGTCACCAGAGATGGGTATTGTCCCAATACGTGAGAATTTTCCCTCTCTTGGCTCACTGACTGTCCAGATATATTAGTCATGTCCGACCTAACATGGCAAGAAGGCATTTGGTTAACACTGTTATGAACACAAGATGGAACCACAGCCTGTCAAGTCTCTCATACAGGCAAATCTTTTTACCAAGACAATGAGGGCTATGTGGCAAATTAATCAACAGTGAGGAAAGGCACTAATAAATAATGATGGTGCCAAAATCCTCCAGTGAGTTAATCACCACTGAAAGGATCTTCATGTCGTGAGCCAAATCAGAAGTCCAAAGCCAATGCAGGTAGTCCTCCATTTACAAAGTTCATTTAGTGACCATTTAAATTTACAACAGCACTGAAAAGGAGGACTTTTTTCACATTTATGACTGTTGTAGCATCTCCATGGTTGTGTGATCAAAATTCAGATGCTTGACAACATTCATATTTATGATGGTTGCATAAAGTATCCTGGGATCATTGATCATCTTTTGCAACTTTCTGACAAACAAAGTCAATGGAGAAACATGATTCACTTAACAACCATGTTATAGCATAACAGCTACAGTGATTCACTCAACAATTGTGGCAAGAAAGATCATGAAATGGGGCAAAATTCATTTAACAACTTTCACTTAGTAAAATAAATGTTGGGCTCAATTGTGGTCATAAGTTGAGGACAACCTGAACTAGTGGAGCTGCCTGGGATAAATATAAATCCTTCACAATTATTTCACAAATATATTATTTTTTTGCCTTGCATTTTAAGGATCATATATTCTGTTTTGTACTGCATATTTTTTATAAGCTGTCATTCTGAATAGGAAAATGCAGTTCAGGAATTTTATTATAAGGAAAAATATGCATAAATATATGATTTTTCGCTTCAAGAATATTATGAGATGACAGAACAGACGGCAATGTTTTGGTTTTAATTGTTGCAAGCGGTTTGTGTTTGTAAGCAAATATTCCAGAATATGTGGCAGTATTAAATATTACACTTCAATAACTGTGTGTTTATTGAAGTGGTAGACAGTCTTTAAGAATGACCGCAAAGAGTGTTTTCTAAAGTGACTTAATTACTCAAAGTGTTAGACTCATAATGTTGAACTTCATATATGTGTATAATCTGATTTTCGTTTTACAAATAAATACAATAATCTTTTCAGAGGGGTAAATAGATTCAGAATGTATTTAAATATTTAGATTAGCTTTTTCTTAATTCATATGCATTTCTCCTGACCCTTGGATTTGTGTTTTTAAAAAGCCCAAACAATAATGTAATAATATTTATTTGTACTGAGCACGAATATGCTTTTTAAAATAAAAACAAAAGCCAATTTAAATGGTATTTAGTAAGACAGTGTGCTAAAATTAGGTCACCCAAACTAATGATCTCAAGATGTATTATACTATACTTCCCATCACCTGCAGACACCTGGCTAACAATTGAAGGGGTTCAAAGTTGTAAAACTAACAAATGTGGGGGTGGAAAGCAATTTGGAGAAAGCAGAAGTCCTGGTGCTTTTTAACAACTGTTTTTATTGTTTTTGATTTATTCTGCAATGCAGTTATCCATAAAGACCCAGTTCTGGTTTTCGTCACTAAAAATTAATCGATTGAATCTTGAATAGTGCAGGAATAGCAGAAGGCTGTTAACACATTTGCAAATCTGTTATAAACAGTATCCAGAACACAAGCATAGGGTGTCTGATAGTAGTTGAGGACTAATTCAACAAAACATCTATAGACTGTATTTGTTACATTCGTTTATGAGTTCTTGGGAATTGTAGTATTGAATATAAAACATTCACAACATTTCACTATCCTAGTCACCAAGACTGTTTGAGGAAAACTGTGACAATTATAGTAGATGTAGTTAGTTTTTTCATGTAGTGGATAGTACCCTGGCCTAGAAACTTGGAGACTTTGAATTCTAACCTAGACTTCCCTTAGGTGTGAAAGCTTTGGGCCAATCCCACTCTCTCAGCTCAGCCCTCCTTATAGAGTTGTTGTGGTGGGAAATAGAAGGAAGGGGCATTATGTGTGTTTGCCATCTTGAGTTTTAAAAAGATGAACTGAGGAGGAGGAGGAAGGGGGAGAGAAGAAGGAGAAAAATTTAAGAATGGTGATGATTTTCAATTTTCTTGCATTTTAGATCCCTTGCACCTACCTAGATGTCTGATGCCTTTAGTTTTGTACTCCAAAGTCACATTTTCATCATATTCTCATATTAAGCTTAAGCTCCACTTGGGGTAGGAAGAACCTGAGAGAACTGGAGGATATCGCTAAGAGATAAAGTGGATGTTTGTGCTAGGTGAAATTGGTGCCTGACAAATGGAATATCAAACTCTGGGTCACCTGCAAAACGGAGAACTTTTTAAACACACACATGCAAAGCTACACAACTCATCCTTCTTATGGTTCTAGAAGATCATGGGATTTGAGAAATCATTGCCTCTTTTTTCTTCTTTTTGTGGCTAATGAAATAATGTTGATGTCAAAGATTTAAAACTGTAATTTTCAAGTTCCATTTTGGCCAGCCTCACCTTCAGCCTCTTCCTGTCAAATCCAACAGATAGAAGCACATTTCAGGCAGTGTAAAGCATTATTCTGATAAGGGAGAATGCATACGCATCTCTCAAACAAGTTTTTCAGCAGCAATGGATCACTTTCCAATTCCGAGAAGTCATAGAAGCTAATCAGGATTTCCAAGGCCTGCACTCAAGGATTGAATGATTAGATTTATGTCTGTGTTTCTTTTGTATAACTCAAGGCAGCATAAATAATGACTGCTCTTCCCCAGGAATAAGGCACAGGAATAAGGTTATAGAATTAACCTCAGTTAGTTCCAAAATACCTTAACACTTCCAGTTCTACTTTCTGGAAAGAGATACAGAGGACTGTAAAACTTTTGGGAGTCCCCAATGTAGAGACCAAAAGCATTCATTACATCCACCTGAGTGGAAAGCACAACTAAGGCTTTAAACCAGCTATAATTAAGATAGTTAATGAACTGCATAATAAAGGGGAGGGAAATAGAACTAGGTTCTGCTTCACCTTTCACCCATGGAAGTGTTTTCTTTCTTTCACTATCTTTGGGCCAGTTGCTTTCTTTCAACCCAATCTTTTGCACAGGGTTTTGCACAGGGTTGTTGTAAGAGGACCAAAAAGATGTGTTCTGCTACCTCCGGCTCTTAAAGAAAAAGAACAGCATAAAACTAATAAATGAATAAATGGTTCCCCAACTCAAAACATAATTCCTAGTAGGCAGGTGTTTCTTGAAGCAATTATTCTTATTTTCATCAAAATGTGCATTTTTCCCCTCATGATAAATCAATGTTGTTGAGTTTGGGAAACTGTAGGCGCTCATAACACTATTGAACAATGTCTTAGTTGAATAGCAGCCCGTTGTTGTGTAATTCGTTCTATACATCCATACTGGCTTTGGGGACATTTAATTAAACTGTTGTGGCCAATGAAGAAATTAATAGTACAGGGTCCAATATTACAAGGGGGGAAATTACATGTGATATGATGAAATTAACTACAAATATTCTGAGTTTATCAAATTTGTCTAACAATGAAAATGTGTGAAGAAATAAAAAAAAACATTCTTTGATACTGGGTACAATCTAGCCAAGATTTCTTGATGGTACCTTCCTTTCAAGAGGAGAGAACTAAGCAGAGTGCAACTAAATAGTCATTACCACTGAAATAAATGGAGTGTAAACATGTTAATTTTGGTTAGACCATTTTCACTGAGCCTCTTTAGAAACAGAATTGTAAATTAAATACATTAAAAATAGTGCAGCCATTATTCCAGGTTGCAATTTGATGATAAGACTAAGGACTCCATTGCCAACCCAAAGTTTTACCATAGTGTGCTCCAGGAACTGTTCATATCATTTTGAATACCATGAGAAATAAGGACAGAATTAAGTTCAAATTTTAAGAAATACAACATTTACATCACCTAGCAGAACTATACTTTGTTAAGGATCATATTGCCAAAACAATATTGTCCTGTGATTTCATGAACGCAAAAGGACAGTAAAAAACATGGTATCTAGCTTCCTTAGAAGTTTTTTTCAGTTCTCCTTTTCTTTCAATTTACAGCTCTTATAGTGATACATGAAAGATTGAAATTAAGTAGCAAGGCAAGGAAAATTAAAATTACTTCTTAGAATGAAAGATTGAGCAACTAAGTCCCCAATGATACGTATTTTTACTTGAGGTTAGATCCCTTGAATTGTGGAAGCAAGAAAATATACAATCAGATTGGATTTAGAATGGAATTCCTGTAGCCTCTAGCTTCTCACTCATTCTGACTTCCATTAGAAGAATAAATTAGGCAACACTAGAGAAAAATACATGTGCCTTCTTAATTTATATTATTTGCAACAGGGATTCCATACTTCAGTTCTTTTGGGCTAATATTTGCCACAGGATTGTGCTACTTATAAAAATGTTTAACCCAAGACTTAAAGTATTCACTATGTATATTAAACTTGCAAGTTAAAATTGTCTTTATATCATTACAATTGAATATTAACCTGAAATGGGAGAAAATTTATCTTTATTTTCATAATGACCTGTTGTGGCTCCGATTCCCAAGCCTGTGCTATTAGAGGAAGAGGACTTGGAAGATGAAGAGGAGGAACTTTGAATGCCTTCCTCCCCAGGACCTTCCTCTCTGGCAATGCCTTCCTCCCTGATAATGCCTCAGGTTTCATCAGACAACTAAGAGGAACAGCCTGAGATTAATCAGGAGGAAGGTATATCGGAGCAGCCCCTGACAGGGAGTCAAGAGGACAAATGTTGGCTTGATCCTAAGCAGCGTCGTAGGGAGAAACGTGTTCTTATTTAATATGTTCATGATATAAATTAATAAAGATGTGGGCACCGTCTCTATGTCACTCCCTTCCCTATTTTGGATCACAGTGAATTCTTCAAATTTAGTTCCTATTAGCTTTTTTGTTCATCTCATAGATTACTCAGGATAATAATTATGCATTCTGCACACCCTTAAAATATTCCACATTCTGACTTGACTTACACACCCATTTTGAAAAGTTTAAATAAATGCTTCTGCAAATAAATCACTTACTAAATAATAGATCACACAATTCCTGGCGACAAATCATATTCTTTCTTGGACCCATGCCTGGATCCCTAACTACAAAAATACACTTTGCAAACTCTGAAATTTCCATGGCAATTTAAAAGAAATTGAATTACAACATGAGAATGCTTGAAGTAAGAACAAACATTTACTTCCTCTGCATTTGTTTTATTCTATTGTTGGGAAAATATTTTTATATTAAAGCATTTAAGGGGTCATTTTTTGGTCATGTATTGCCTTTAAGACAGTGTGTCTCAAGGTCAGCAACTTTGTGTTGTGTGTAGATTTCCTTCTCACTCTGTCTGAGGGGATTGTGAAAGCAGATGTCCACACATCTTAAAAGTTGCTGACCTTGAGAAACACTGCTTTAAGAAATGTCAAGGGTTGAGAGTAACAAATAGTTGTCTGCACCTGTTTAAGTATCCAGCAGAGGGAGATGGGAGCTGCCATTTCCCTGCAGGCCTCAAGCTTAGTTCTTATTCATCTTATGCATCTGGGCTAGTAACAAGGTTTGAATGCTGATGGAACAATGCAGATGCCTCCTCCACTCTCAGATCACGTCACTTTAATTAATGTAGCACAAGCTATCCTCTTTCGCTTTGAGAGTTGAACAAATAGGGTCTGTGCACAAATGGGACTTACGTAGCCAATGCATTTTAGGTTTGTTCCCTCTTGAGCTTCTCCCCTTGTGATCTACATCATCATGTGTTGTTGTTGTCATTGTCTTAATATGGTCTTTGTTTGTGATTTGGGCTCTAAGGTTGGATCTCATCACTTGCCTCGTGCACCTAATGGAAAAAAAAGCAGCGTGAATGTTGATCTATATGCAATTAAAATATTGTCATCTGGGGCCATTACTTGCACCATGTAAAAGACAATCTGAGACCTATATGAACAACTAGAGGCCTGTCTTGATTTCTTTTCTGGGCCAAATGAATGCAACTCCCTATCCAGTGATGGGATTCAAATTGTTTTACCACTGGTTCAGTGGGCATGCTTGGTGGGCGTGGCAAACGTGTGCACACAGAGGTTTCCTACTGACCTTCTGCAATCCTGAACTCTCCCTGTGTCTTCAACATCTGACACGCGGCGTTGTGCCACACAATGCAGCTGAGCTTCAAAAGCAGGAAATACAAGTCAGTATGGAGCCCGGGCGGGCGGGCCCAGCAGCTGATCGTCAGAGCAAACCCATTCACTCCCAGATTATCTTCAGAGCTACCGGTTAGACAATTGGGCTGAACCGGTAGAATACCCCCACTATCCCTATCCCATTTCCAAGTTGAAGCTATCTAATATAAAGTTGCTGGGTCAAACTGAAGAATCAATTGCATGACTGCAGATTTGTACGTTTCCGGAGCTTAAAGTGGTGCTCATAGCATTCTGTCTCCTCCCCATACTCCATTTTCTTGTACAACAACCCTTGAGAGGTAGGCTAAGAATATGTGAGTGGCTTAAAATCACTGCTCACAACTACCATGACAAACAATAGGCTTGAACCTGGGTGTGCTGGCCATGGTACAGCAGGATGCCATTCCAAGTTTCATTTTAATTTTTAGTCTTTATATAACAGGCAACGGGACCGAAGGCATGTTAGAAATGTCTCAAATTATCAGTCTCCTGGGTCATATAAGCAAGGCAGTAGCAGCCATCTTCAAGCCAATGGTCTTTCAGGGCTGTAATTCCATTTACAGAACATTCAGTCAGAGAGAGGGGGCTGGTTTCTACTATTAGATCAGTCTGTAAATCAATTAATCAAAGCTCAGTTACTATATAAATGTCTAAGTTAGAGGAGCCAAGCTTTATTGACTAAGATTGCCCCTCTTTAAACAATTATTTCCAGGGACAGCCAAAAGTCATTGAGAATGGAATTTCCAGAAAACTTTTTAAAAAGCTGCTTGGTGCTTTACAGAACTAAAAAAATAACATGTTAAACCTATTGGAGGCTTAGTATACTTTTTAAAGTCACATTGCTATAATGCATGGTTTTAATCTTTGGGGTCTCTGAGGATCATAATAAAGACAACAGAGACTGAAGAGATTGCTCACCCATTTTCTAAGGGAACTTCAGACAAGGTTTCCCCTGTCCAGCCGTGTTTGACTCTAGGGGACGGTGCTCATCTCCGTTTCTTAGCTGAGAGAGCCAGTGTTGCCTGAAGATGCTTCCTTGGTCATATGGCCAGCATGGCTATTCCCCAAGATACATGAAATGCTGTTACCTTCCCACCAAAGTGGTACCTATTTATCTACTTGCATGCTTTTTGAACTGCTGGGTGGGCAGGAGCTGGAGCAAATAACGGGAATTCACCCGGAATTCATCATGCTGTGTTCGAGTCTCAATCCTCAGCTGTTACTATCTCTTTTATAAAGGTTAGAAAACCAGGAAGAGCTTCTGGAAGAGCAGCTCTATTTAGGGTCATGTGACTGGGAGGAAGTGGGAGGGAGTGGCTTAGAATACAATGGTGAGTACCATTGTGAGTACCACCTGCCTCTCCCATAGTCATGGGCAGCTCTGAGGAAATATTTTGGGATTCTTGTTCTTCACATCCAAATCCAACCTATTTTCTTTCTTTTGCCAGCTTCTTTCCCAATACCAAAGCTAGTACTCTTCTGTTTTGGTTTTGGAGAATTGACAGTTTCCACTACTCTGTTGCGGTGAAAAGTATGAAGATGAAAAACCAGTTTGAAGTTGTTCTGTTGGCTTTTAAGTCAGTCCAACCTATCTTTAAACAAACACAAGCTACATAATGACAAAATTCAAAGCCCTAGATCAGGGGTGTCAAACTCAAGGCCTGCAGGCTGGATCCGTCCTGCAGGTTACTTAAATCTGGCCCAAGGGGCCGGCCTGGAAATATCAAAGGACCAGCCTGTGGTGCCTCTGCTGGCCAAAAGGGCAGGGGTGGGATTCAAATTTTTTAACAAATGGTTCTGAGGGCGTGGCTTGGTGGTCATGTGACTGGGTGGACATGGCTTGGTGGTCATGTTATTGGCTAGGTGTGGCCAACTCAATATCACTCACATCGAGGCACGCATCTCCTCGCCTGGCCTCTCATGACTGTGGGGATGCTGCAACAGTCATAAGTGTGAAAAATGGCCATAAGTCACTTTTTTTAGTGCCATTGTAACTTTGAATGGTCACTCCTCACAAGCAAAGTGCCAGCAAAGGAAGGGAAAAAAATTCTAGAGACGTTCCTGAGACAGGAAGTCTAGTCCTGCCACGAATGTAATAAAGGTTAATGGAAAGGCAGTTTCTGTAAGCAACACCAGAATGTTTCCTTCCTGCCTTCCTTACAGGATTAGTGTGGTGGTCTCCCATGGAAAGAATGAGACACAGGCTGGTGTACTCGGGATGGGAGTCCAGAGC
Source organism: Emydocephalus ijimae (assembly GCA_004319985.1). Taxonomy (NCBI): domain Eukaryota; kingdom Metazoa; phylum Chordata; class Lepidosauria; order Squamata; family Elapidae; genus Emydocephalus; species Emydocephalus ijimae. Next base: position 16,167 of record BHEV01095763.1, read on the forward strand.
AAATTCTAGTGCTC
>BHEV01095764.1:0-10233 GCA_004319985.1 Emydocephalus ijimae
TTGGGGGAATGTTGGATGAGAATAATGGTAATCAAGTCAGAGAGGAATGAAGATGATGATTATAAACTGGATAAATATAAATAACAACAATGAAATTGAATATGAAAATTTGTTAAGATATTTATATGTTTATATTGGAATGGTGTAAAACAGTTATGTTGCATAAAATAATACTTTATTTGACTTGTAAAATTAATAATGGGAAGAGGTTTTATGTATTTAATGGTTAATGATGGTTTGTTTGTCTTTAAAATCAATAAAAAAATTTGTTAAAAAAAAATATATATTGGACGATAAGAACATGGATAGAAGAAATGATTGAATGCGGACAGGAGTGGAAACTGGAACTGTTCCTCCTGGGATGATTAAAGTGGACTATTCTCCCAAAGTGAGATACCTGATCATCCACTTGCTAACAGCGGCGCGAATTACTTTGGCGCAATATTGGAAAAAGCCCAACGTACCACTGATTCACATTATTATTCAAAAAATTTATGAATGTGCCAAAATGGAGAGGGTCACGCTCAAATTAAATGGGAAGGATGATTCAGAGTACTACTTGGTCTGAGATAAATGGTACAATTGGATAGAATGCAAGAAAAAGAATGTACAGAATAAATGAACCCAAGAAACATATTATATATAGTTGTATATACTGAATATATAAAATAATGGTTTCAAGCTTCTCCTCTAATTATGAAGGCTCCTAAACATTATGAAGGCTCTAAAGATTAAATAATACAGTTATAATCCAATAGCAATAGTAGAGTAACGTGTTATTTATTTATTAATATGTTATCTATAAGAGACAAGGAATACTTGCCAATTATTATTTATTATTATTATGAACTATCAAACCTATTATGAAATGTAATAGAAAGAAATATGTTTACTGTCCTATTAGTATGTTTACTATTTTTTATTTTTGTATACTCGTCGGTTTTAATCTTTTTAATCCACTGCAAATAAAGTTTGTTTTTTTAAAAAAACAAACACCAAAACGTAAATAAAGGTCCTTTAATGCCTTCAACTTGGCTTCACTATTTAATTGTTCACAGTTGAAGAGTAAACTATTTTCAAAATAACATTCCAAACGAAAGAAATATAGTTCAAATTCAAAGAGCAGATAACGAAGCAAAAACCAAAAACAAACCGCACTGAAGAAAGTTCCACGACAGACCAGGATAATTAATTACAAACTTCAAGAAGATAACCAGGTAAAATCCTTTGGAAGAACACCAACCAAGATAAACTCATCCAGGAATAGATTAGATTAGATTAGATTACATTAGATTAGATTAGATTCAACTTTATTGTCATTGCCATGGATACAGGCGACGAAATGTAGTTGGCATCCAACCAGAAGTGCAAAACAACAGTTAAGTATAAATATTTGTATGCAAATATGCAAGGCATCTATGAATATGTCAATGGAAAACACAACAAAATGTATGTACATGAGCACACAAAGATAAGTGTGACTGCACATATACGAACATATACAACTGTACAAAATGTTTATGGACACATTGAATATAAGTACAAATGCACAGAGAATTATACAAAATACATCATATATTATCAAGGGAAGCATCAGCATATGTGTGGGGACAAACAAACTGAGGAATTCAGCAAGGAAACCGTTGTATGGTAAAAGTTGTTCCCTAGCCTGCTGGTCTTAGACTGCAGGCACCTGAACCTCCTTCCATGTGGAAGATGAGTAAACAGTTTGTGGGCTGGATGGAAGGGGTCCTTAACGATGCTGTGGGCTTTACGCAGACATTGTTTCCTCTGAATGTCCACAATGGAAGGAAGTGGAAACCCTTATAATATGTTGGGTGGTTTTCACCACCCTCTGTAATGCCTTTTTTTCTTTTATAGTGCACTTTCTATACCAAACTGAGATACAGCTAGTTAAGATGCTCTCGACTGTGCAGCGGTAGAAATTAGTCAGAATATTTCAGGAGAGATGATTCTTCCTCAGTAATCTCAGGAAGAAGAGGCGCTGGTGAGCTTTCTTAATCAGACTACTGGTGTTAATCTGCCAGGACAAGTCCTCAGAGAGGTGGATCCCCAGGAACTTGAAGCTGGTGACACGTTCTACCATTCTCCCGTTGATGTATATAGGAGAGCGTGTGTGACCATTCTTTTTCCTGAAGTCCACAATGAGCTCTTTGGTCATGTTAGTATTAAGTAATAATTTATTGTCAGCGCACCACATAGCTAGGCACTGCACCTCCTTCCTGTATTCTGAATCGTCATCGTTGATAAATCCAATCATCCTAGTATCCTCTGTGAACTTGATAATGGTGTTAGAGCCATACACAGGCCTGCAGTCATAGGTGAAGAGAGAGCTCAGCACACAGCTTTGGGGTACACCAGTACTCAGTGTGATAGTAGATGAAGTGGAGTTATTCAACTTGACATGTTGTGGTCTGTTTGTCAAAAAGTCCAGTATCCAATTACAAAGAGTAGTGTTAATACCAAGGTCACCAAGTTTAGTGATCAACCTGGAGGGAATGACTGCATTAAATGCTGAACTAAAGTCAACAAACAGCATTCTAGCATAGGTATTCTTATTGCCCAGTTGTGTTAAAGTGGTGTGTAATGCTATGGAAACAGCATCCTCGGTACCCCTGTTCTTGCTTTAGGCAAATTGGTAAGGGTCCAGTGCAGTTGGGAGGCAATTTTTGAGATGTGCCAAGACTAGCCACTCAAAGCATTTCATGATTTTAAGTGTAAGTGCCATAGGGCGGTAGTTGTTCAGACACTCTGATTTGGAGTGTTTAGGCACCGGCACAATGGAAGTTGTCTTCAAGCAAGTTGGTACAGTTGCTTGGGAATGAGACAGATTGAAAATGTCAGTCAAATGCCAAACCACAGACAACTGTTCAGCACAAGCCCTAAATACATGTCCTGAAATGCCATTGGGGCCCGCAGCTTTACGTGTGTTGATCCAGCTCAGAACAGTACAGACTTCAGTGGTAGAGTGTGAAGGGCTGTAAGTTTACAGAGGGTCTGATCTTGGTAATTATCTCCTGGTTGTCTCGTTCAAAGCGAGCATAAAAATCATTTAGCTCGTCAAGAAATTAGACATTAGCAAATGAGGGAGTAAAATGGGCAGGCTTGTAGTCGGTAATATTCTGGATGCCCTGTCACATGCGTCGAGGATTGGAGTTAGCAAAGTGATACTTGTTAGGAATATGAGTCACCTAACAGGTATTTGGGTTAAATATATAAACCAGGATAAACATTTTAAAACTGTATCTTTAAGAAAATGCAAAACTGTAATTAGGTGTGGTTTCTCAAACGGCCATAAGATGGAGCCAGAAACCTGGATTGTTTAGTCTTAGTCTCAGAAGAGAGTATGAGTAAGTCTCTGTTTCCTTCTGTTGGAGAGTATTGCCATTTTTCCTAATTGACTAATATTTTCTGGGTTTAATGTAAGTCTGTTCCTGAACTGTTTTTTGACACTCGACTTTGTTACTGAATTTTCCCTGGATTGAAAAAACTGACTGATTTACCTGTGAATGACTTTGGATTGCTTGTTTGGACTTTGCTTAACGTTTCTGGAAGTAAAAACCTACATTTACTATACAGTATAACTGTGTGCTGTATGTGTATTATTCAAACACTACTCTCAAATACGTCTCCCTGTATGCGCTCATTCTCCTAACGGGAAATTACCTCAACACTGGTTATGGGCCCAGGCCATACCAGGCTCAGATAACTGAGAGTTAGTGTGAATGCACAGTACTGTATACAGACAGCTGTTTATTGTTTAATTGTGGTTTACTATCCTGATAAAGATGGCACAAGACACTTCAACAAGTCTATCACTGATAACCTGGTTGGATGGAACAAACTATGTTTCCTGTCTATGAAGTGCAGTCTGCTTCTGCGTAGAGAAGGTTTATGGAATGTATTTCAAGATCCACTAGATGTAAATGCTTGGGATCCAGAAAATGAGGATGACGCCAAGAAGCTTGCTGACTTTAAACAGAACAAGGAACGAGCTCTTTGTATAATTGGACTAACACTGGGTGACCAGCAGCTAGTGCATATTCATGGAGAAAAGTCTGCTGCTAGGTGTTGGGAGAATTTGAAGAGGATTTATGTTCATGACAGTGTAGGTGCACACATACATCTTACACGTAAACTGTTTAGAGCACATCTTCTGAAAGGTGGAGATATGTTAGCTCATTTAAACTTCATGAAAAGAACTTTTCAAGAGCTACATGAAAAAGAACTGATATTTTCAGAGCTGCATCAAGTTTACATCATTCTTTCCTCGTTGGATGAAAGTTATGATGATTATGTATCTTCATTGGAAGTATTGACCAGAGATAAACTGACATTGACTGACATAACTGGAAGATTGTTAGAAGAAGTAAGAAGACGGCTAGATAGGGACCAACTGAGGAAGGAACAACCGCAAGAGAATTTATCTTCAACTGCCTATAATGTTAGGAAATGCTTTGCAAATTAGTTCTTTCCAGTTAGAAGTTGTAATTTGAGACACAGCCTTTCTTTTGCTGAAGAGAAAGATAGCCCCTTCTACAATGTATCTTTATCAGTTGTAAGTTGGCTGGAGAGGGTCTGTTTTATGGCTTTGTCTCCATGCCAGATGAGCATAGCAGAGTCGTCTTTGGTTTCCGTTTAAAAGATACAAGCAAGATTGCTCAAGCTTTTGAGAACTGGGAAATTTCTAACTCTCTTTATTATGCCAATAGAGTCTCTAAGATAGCAGGAAGGCAAATTGAGCAGAGAGGAGGGGTGGGTGGGTAGAAAGGTCTTTTCGTTTGTAGCATGTGGGAAACTCCAGCCCCTCCCAACATCCACAGCATGTAAAGAATTCCAATGCTCACAGAGAGAGAGAGATGACAAGACATGCAGGTTCAGATCAACATTGCACATTCACTCCTGGCTTCAATGCCACGTTGCTTTATCACAAATCCAAAATTAAAAAATTTATTTTGATGGGTTAGAAATCACTTTTTACTTTTCTGTCCTGTCTCGTGAGGTGGATTTGTGGCTATGCAGATGCAGATAGATAATTCCACAAAACATCCATAACAAAGAACATTTATTGGTACATCAGGTATCTTCATAATTCACATTTGTGATGAAGTTCTTCTATAATGACCAATCCTTTGTATATCAGCATAGCAGGTAAAAAATAGTTATTTTCCTAACCTATCACGTAGCGATAGAAAGGAAGGTGTTATCCATCCATGAGTGCAGGCGAGAATGGAGGGAAACCTCCCTCAACCCCTCAAGGGTCAATTTAGTGATCAATCAGGATTACAGATGTAGCCACGTGATGTGAACTACATTTCCCAGGATACCTTTAACTACATTTACCATGATGCATTCCCTTAAGGGGACAGCTCGGCTGGGACAGCACACCACTGTTTAAAGGCAAATCCTCTGTGTGCTGTGTTTTGCTCCTGGGTTGTCTCACAATAGTAGTTATGCTCCAAACACTCTGACACTATTGTATCACTGTTTGTGTATTTGTGCATTGTTTGTAAATGGCGTAAGTAAAAACAGTAAAAATTCCTGTCTGGAGACTTGATTTTATTTTTCTGGCCAGATAACCTGGGAGAGAATGGAACTAGCTCCTAACAGCTCCCCCTGCTGGTGGATGGGTGGGCAGGAGGTGCGATGAGAACGGGAGAGTCTCTAGGGGGAAGTCTGGTTTCCAAATCTGGCTTGACCCCAGTGCTGTAACTGGAACTAACATCTCTCAACTTCATGCCTCAGAAATCATATGCATCTCTTTCCAGTTCTTCCGGTTCTGAAGGAGTCCTTTGGCAAGGCTTTCATAGGTGCTGTGAAAGAACGAGGGTCGCCCCCCAACAACCCACTCCTTGGTCTGGATTGGGCTTCACTTTGCTAATCCTCATCCAGTCCACATTCTGAGCAAGCTCGACCTCCACCTTGCTTGCAGAGCTGATGAAAAGAGGGAACAGTGTCTCAAATCTCTCTATGTCGGGAAGAAACGGGATCCTTGATTTCCTCATTTGACTGTCTCGTATATAAATAGGTCAGGAGACAGGATAGAACTCAGTAGATTGGGACAATGCCATGCAACACACACACACACACACACCTCTCTGAGAATCACTTTTGGGGGTGACCATTCAAGGCCAGGAAAGGTGGAGGCCACACTTCCTGGCTCTTTCCCATGCACAAGCCAAGCAGTTTTCACCCAAATACCAGGTCAAAAAGTCCAGCTGAAATGGATCGAGAAAGTCCCTGAAAGAGATCTAAGAATACCCGGACTGGGTCAGCCTTTCCCCATTGAATGAATTTGCCCAAGAATGGAAGGTCAGCTCTTGGCCAGTCAAAAGGATGCCTGGGTCAAAGACTGTTTTCGGGCGAGGCTTCAGCCCATGGCTTCTCCTAAAGAGGGCAGAAGTTTCCTTCCTGCTTGATGTGATAAATTGGGGGCTGAAAGTTGAGGAAACCTAACTTAGGACCGTAAGGAAGGCATGTTGGAACACGTACCAAGGCCTGCTGTGCTTAGTTTGGTGATCTCTTCCCATCATCATCATCCATTTAAATTAGGCAGAGTCTTACCTGGAAGTGTGTGTGTGTGTGTGTGTGTGTGTGTGTGTGTGTTAGCATTCCAAAATGCAAGGACTGCACAGAACCAGCAGCACAGCACAGACCTGCTCTGTTTGTGAGGCCGCTTGTCCTTGTGAGAAGCATGGGGCATGCGGGGGGGGGGGCCTATACTTTATTTGGGTAACCGCTGCCATGGACTCTGGGTCCTAAAGGCTCCAGGCAGGCTCCCCAAGGTTCCCACACCCACATTCCTTTGTTCCTCACACCCGATGCCCTTTTCTAAAGCAGCCTCCCCTCCCACCACCCCATAGCCAAGGGCCCTCTCTGGCACCGAGATCACAGGCCACCAGGGGCAGCAGAGGCCCCTCCAACTGACCTGCTCCCGCCAGCTCCTCACCCTGCTGTTGGGATGCCCTCCGTTTTCTATCAGCATCCGCATGGCTTCGGGGTGGCCCCCTCCAGAGGCTTCAGAGAGGGGGGTGTTGCCATTGGCATCCGTGCAGTCCACCATGTTGAGGAGATGCTGGAGCCGGACTAGCTTCCCCTTCTCATCTGTCCCCACACCACTCTTGGTGTCCAGATCCGCCACCTTGAAAGAGCAAGTGGACGGGTTTGTCCAAGGGGAGAGGACTAGGTAAGAGAAGGTGAGGCAAAGCAAAGGTTGATGCGTGCTGCACTCTGGCCCCTATCCCACTCTTTCCTAGCGTCCCCACTGGTGTTTGTGGACCTGCACCATCATGCAACGGGTCCAAAGCCATGGCTTTGGGAAGTCTTCTTCCCCTTCTCTGCCACCAAGAATGCCTAGCACTCCCGGACTCTTTGTGCCAGCAAGCGTGGCAAGCCAGCCCCCTCCCACAGTGGCTGGAGGAGCCTGGCACCGGTGAGCGGAGAGCATTGATGTAAGTTGTCTTACGAAGAAAACTCACCCGTGAGGGGTGAGGCTCAGAAGGTAAGGCAAGCTTTCTTAATATTTAATACAGTGTTCAAATTCCAAATACCCAACCGTGTCTGACTGATAGAGATTGACCTAACCATCTTGCGATTCCATAAAACTTTAACTAGACTTTGACACGAACTTCACATAAACCAGAATAGCTCCTCTATGCTAGAAGACATGACCCAGTCTGGAATCTTTTGATGTGCAATTGGTAAGATGTTGAAGTTGCTTCAATCTCCTCTTGAGGGATTTGGGGAGAAGGCATTGCTTTGGAAGAGCTCTCACAGGCCCCTGGGAACTATTCCAAGGCACACAGCATGAAAATACGACAAACCCAGGCAAGGGGCATCTCCCCTGGGAGGGGAGGGGGAGAAAAAGCCTCCCCCTTCCAACCTGGTGCTGGTTGGGGTGCAGAGTTGGAAACAGGAGGCACAAGCTCATTTTTACCTCTTTCAGAATGGCCTTCATCTCCTCCACGTCGCCTTCAAAAGCTGCCTCCAGCATCCGTTTTCTGCGCTGCTGCTCCTCTCTCTGCTTCTTCTTTTCTTCCTCTTCTTCCTTTCGGGCCCGCTCAGCTTCTTCCTGCTCCCTTTTCACGAGAGCGACAAAAGCCTGCAACATGAACAGCCCAGCAAAGGAAGACTCCTGGCGGTCCCTTGAGAGCCAGGATGTGAGGCTGCCAGCCAGCTAGGCCCAAACTGGAAGAGGGAACTGGACACACCCAGGACACACCCTTCATCCTACTTCGGTTTATCCTCCGGACCCTTCGTCCTCCTAGTTTGGTCTTCCTTGCACTCTTTCTGGAGTCTCAGCATCTTTTTGGTATCGTGGCAACCAGAATTGGGTGCAGGATCCCAAGCCTGGTCTCACCAAGGCGGCGTAAAGCAGAACACCCCCTTTTCGTGATTTCACTGCTATCCTTCTGTCAATGCATCCTAGGGCCACGTTGAGGCCGCCACTGGCTCACACTTAAGCGATGATCCACTGGGATACCCCCTGACAGTTACACCTGTTCAGCCAGGTGCTGCCTACTTTATAGTTGTTCATTTGTTTTTTCTTGCCTAAGTGTAAAACCTGACTTTTCTCACCACTGGATTACATCCTGTTGGACGGGGCCCAGGATCCAATACAAGTAGTCATCCTGGCCCGCAAAGATGAGTGGGATTCAGCCCCCTCCCCCATTTGGCCATTCAGCCCTCCACCTCCCCACCCCCCATTCTGCCATCTGCTAGCCAGCACTTGCACAGAATGGGCTCCCCTCCTACCGCCAGAGCCCTCCTGCCTCTCACCTCCTTCTGGAGGCGATCCATTAATTCTTCGTATTCTCGTTGCTCCTTCAGTCTCCGCTTTCTCTCCCGGCAGGCCAGGATCCGACGGAAGGCGCACTGCAAAGTGAGCACGGCTTTTGCCTCATGACTCAGGCCTGGGGGGCAGAAAGGAGAGGCCCAGGGCCATCAAGTGAGGTTCCCAGGCCCTCGCTGATCCTTGTTTCTTCCACGAAAGATTAGGGAGGTGGATTGACTTAAGGGAAAGACTACCTTCGCCAGCTTGTGTTCCAAAGAGCTGTTGGACTGTCAGAGGTTGAACTGGGGACCCGAAAATCAGCCTTCAGATCCTGAGCGTCTTCACTGGGGGACTCAAAGCCTCCTGAAAAAGCTCTGCTCAAGTTGCCCAAAGTCAACCCCTCCCCTATTTATGAGCGAGGAGTTCAGAGGTCCAAGGCCATGGACTCTTAGCTGATGCTGGCCTTGTATGGGTCCCTCCCTAGTCTTGAATACAGCTTGGCAAGGGGATGGCTTGGGCCTTGCGTGTTTGGCAGCTAGACTGGAACACCTGCCCTGCCTCTCCCTCGTTATCTTAAATAATGTTTAAGATACATTTTAAAATGCAAATATCAGTAATAAAACCCCAATTGCAACTTTCTACATACTGTAATCATTACTGTACGATTCTTAGGCTGATGAGTTATTCTAAAGATTGTGATATTAATTGGATGAAAAGGAGGAGGAGGAGAAAGAGAAAGTAGAAGAAGCAGGGGAGGAGTGTGTGGAATCACGGGATTGGAAGGGATCTTAGAAGGGATCTTCTACCCCCTGCCGAGGTCCTCAGACTAATCCAGTCAGGTGCTGCCAGCCTTTGCTTGGAAACCTCCAGCGATGGAGCTGCCATCTTCCCAGGAGGCAGCCTGCCCCACTGCGGAAGAGCCCTCTGGGCCAGGAAACTCCCCCTCTTGCCTCCTGGGTCTCCCTACAGTCTGCAAAGCTTCCATCTGCTGTTCCTTGTCCTGCCTTCCACACCCCTCTCCTGCGACAGCCCCTGGGGTTTGAAGGAAGGCTGCCCTGTCTCGCCCCAGCCAGCCTCCCCTTTCTCAGGTTAACAGGAGCAAGTTCTTTGAACTATTCTTCCTAGGTCTTAGCCTCAGGCCCCTCACCATCTTCATCGCTCTTCTCTGCACTCTTTCAGGCCCCCAGTGGCCTTCCTGCACTGGGGTGTCCAGAACTGGACATGGCATTCCCGAGCACGAGGCATCTGGCCATTCTGGGGCACCAGCACTTTGTATGAGCCAGCAGTGTGCCGCAGCTGCCAAAAAAGCCAAGGCAGAGGGACAGAAGCACTCCTGCCTGCGTCCAGTTCTGGCTGCTGCAATTCTTCTTCTCTCGTGTCACTACACTTTTCCCAGCCACTGTAGAACACAGGCTCTGGCACATGGGGTGTAATCGTGG
>BHEV01095766.1:0-27806 GCA_004319985.1 Emydocephalus ijimae
AATTCCCCAGCCAGCATGCTTTAACAAGAGGTGGACTTCAACTCCCAGAATTCCCCAGCCGGCATGCTTTAACATGGGATGAACTTCAACTCCCAGAATTCCCCAGCCAGCATGCTTTAACATGGGATGGACTTCAACTCCCAGAATTCCCCAGCCGGCATGCTTTAACATGGGATGGACTTCAACTCCCAGAATTCCCCAGCCGGCATGCTTTAACAAGAGGTGGACTTCAACTCCCAGAATTCCCTAGCCGGCATGCTTTAACATGGGATGGACTTCAACTCCCAGAATTCCCCAGCCGGCATGCAACTTTCTTTGTCCCTGCAGTTGTTAAGCAACTCACACAGTCATGAAGTGAATCTGGCTTTCCCAATTGACTTTGCAGTTCTGAAGGTCGCAAAAGGGGATCGTGTAACCCCGTGAGGCTGCGACCAACGTCATTACAGGTAGTCCTCGACTTACAACCACAACTGAGCCCAAAATTAATGTTGCTAAGGGAGAAATTTTTGTTCAGGTTTTGGCCCATTTTTTTTAGTGACTTTTTTGTTGCGGTTATTTCCTGAATCCCTGTAGTTGTTAAGTGAGTGACTCGGTTGTTAAGTGAATCCAGCTTTCAGCTTTGCTTGTCTGAGGGTTGCAAAAGCGGATCACATGACCCCGAGACACTGTTACCGTCATAAATACGAGTCAGTTGTCAAGCATCCAAATGTAAACCACGGGACCATGGGAAAGGCTGCCACGGTCATAAGTGTGAAAAAATGATCATAGAATAGGATAGAATAACAGAGTTGGAAGGGACCTTAAAGCTCTTCTAGTCCAACCCCCTGCTTTGGCAGGAAACCCTTACACCGCTTCAGACAAAATGGTCCTAACACCCTTTTTTCCAATACTGTCCTCACTTCGAACGGCCACTAAACTGAACTGTCGTTAAAATCGAGGAGTATTTGTACATGCCGGTTGCCAATTTTGATCCCGCGACCGCAGGGAAGCCGCGATGGTTTCAAGTGTTGAGGACTGGCTCGAAAGTTGCTTTTTGCCACTTGGAATGCTTGCCAAAACCAACGGCTGTAAGTCGAGGACTATCTCTAGGCTCGGATTCCCAATCCAGAGGGGGCTTTTCCAGAGGGCACCAAGTTGGGGACGGAGGCCGGGGTGGGCTTCAAAACTTTTAGCAACCAGTTCTCTGCCTGGTCACGGTGGGCATGGCCTAGTTGGCCTCCTGCATCATGGGGGGGGGGGGCGTCTTCACCTTCCCCGGGTCCCTGAGGCTTCCCTAGAGCCACTGGGAGGGGAAAAATGGCCTCCTCAGGCTCCAGAGACCCTCCGGAGGCCGGAAACAGGCCCGTTTCCAGCCTTCTGGAGCCTCCGGCGAGCCCGTTTTACACCCTCCCTGAGCTTCCGTCAAGGCCCTGCACTTACCTGGCATTTAAAATGGGATGCGTAGGGGCACCTGGGAGGGGCAGGGCGGGAAGGTGGGGCCAGCCAGGGATGGGATTTACTAGTTCACCAAACCGGTCATTAAAAATGATAGCAAATTAGCGAGCAGTAGCAGCCCACCCCCTGGATGGAGGGCCACAAACCTTCCAATTGGATGAACATTCTTGGCATCGCACCAGGCAAGCATCCAGAAAGCATCCGGTTTCTGGATACGGTGCTGCATAGGGGCTGCCCTGCCTTGGGTTGGGCATGACCAGCCTCCTCCCGGCCTTTGCAATTCCCCTCTTCCAGGTGCGAATCCTTCTGAAGATGTCGGCCTGCAGACTTGCTACGCCATGGGCTTCCGGGCGTGTTTCAGACACCTGGCCTCCTTCATCCGTCAAAGCCCCCTGTTGGTCCAGAGACACTTGTGGGAGACGCTCCACGTCTATCTCGCTGCCACGTTGGATCCGTCCCCTCCGGATTGGAACCCTTCCACGTTTTCTCCCAGTTCTTCCTCCGAGGAATCTCCCGCCGGGACCCCCGAGGTTTCCTGCACCCCATTGCAACCAAACCGAACTTTTACAAGCTCAGGCATGGTTTCCTGCAGCACGGGACACCTGGGAAGGCAGATAAGAGACCCCCGCACTCCTGAAAGGGAAGCCTCGGACAAAAACATGTCCCTGCACCCCCCTTTCTGGCGTCCTTGGCCCTAAGGGTGTGGGTGGGTCGGAAAATATCCTGGACCTTCCTCTCTTTGCGCCGTCAAAAAAGAAAAAATAAGTAGATATCGTAGCGGTCAGCAAAAACCGACTTTTCTGTCCTGTTAGCATTCTCCGATGAACAGATTTCTTAAGGACTAGCGACTTGGATTTCCACTTTGCTCAAAGCCAGGTGGCAGGGGGGCCTGGTTGAAAGCCTTGTGGGATCCTAGCCTGGAGGAATGATTTAGAAAACCCTGGTGTCAGGATTCCGGCAGTTACCCCCCATTAAATCATGAGTCTCGAGCCAAACTTCCAAAACTTCCAAAGGATTTATTGGGAGTTAACATGTCCGGCACTGCCTGGGTGTAGCTGACTCTGAGGCACATAATTCATTGTCACCCTTGACCCTGGTTTTGCCCCTCCCCCTGGGCGTATTGTAATTCTTATTCTCCAATGGGACACGTCCATAGCTCAGAGCCACCAATCATGCTCTCCAGTTAGATCACTGAGTGGCAGAAACTTTGGTCACCTAGTTACTATCTTTGAAAACATTTATGGAACGCGCTTTTGATTTCCAAGCTGCCACACTGCTCTTTCAAACCCCTTCCCCCCCCTTTCTGTTGGCAACTCTAAAAAGACCATAGGAATATTTTATGAGTTGTCAGCTGGTGTATGCCCAGGAGGTTGGCTTGAACATCAAGGTTTAAGTATAACCTGCGAATTCAAGTAACAATAATTGCTGGGTTGGTTTCCTTTCATGTTTTTTTAAAATTATTATTATTTTTTAAATTTTTTTTAAAGGTTTTTAAGAGCCAGGGCACACAACCCTCCCAATACCACCAATTTTGCAGGTAAGTAAAGGATGTTTGGGAAAGCAATGGGTTAAATTTTTCAGCATCCTCTCTCCAAACAGCCTTGCGGGACTTGGGGGGGAAACCACCTTATCTTATTTCACAGGACACCGATTGGGGGAAAATCTTGGAAACCCTGCTACCTATATCACCTTGAACTCCCAGCGATTCAGACATGTGGACTTCAACTCCCAGAATTCCTCAGGGAACCATATTGTTGGCAAAATATATACAACACCCCCCCCCAAAATAAGATTCCCACAAAAAAAAGTCTGTTGCATTGGCCGGGAATCGAACCCGGGCCTCCCGCGTGGCAGGCGAGAATTCTACCACTGAACCACCAATGCATCTGTTACAGATGTGAAGGACAATGCATCCTCTTGTGTGCTGCTCCAGCCTCTTCTTTAAAAAAATATTTATTTGTGCAATTTATATAGCTCTCCATCTAACAAATGCATAATTCTTCTTTTTACCCGCTTTCCCCCCCAATTTTGAAAAAAGATTAGGGGGAAAAAAAATCCTTCCGCTGTATTTCAATTCCTGGTGACTCCAAGGATTTTTCCACACCGTTTCCCTGGCTACACTGCAAAGTCCAAATTTTGTCTGCCACGCCCCATTCCAGATGTGTAATGACCACTGTATACAGGTAGTTGATGTACGATCACAATTGAACCCGACATTTTTGTTGCTAAATGAGACATTTGCCATTGAATGACCCTGTAATCCTTTGTGAGGTGAAGTTGGCAACTGAATGGAGCTGAATCTACCCTGAAAGTAAGTCCTAGCTTGATTTTTAAACATGCACCCAATATAAGCCCTATCCCAAAAATAAGCCCTAATTAAGATCCCACCCACTCCAGAGTGGATGGGTAAAAATTAAGCTAGGGTGGGAATGTGGAGGGCATGGAGCTGCCTTACTACTTACCTTTGCACAGGTATAGCTAGGCCTCACACACCCTGGCACCTCACATACCTTTGCACAGGTATAGCTAGGCCTCACACACCCTGGCACCTCACATACCTTTGCACAGGTATAGCTAGGCCTCACACACCTTGGCACCTGCCTGGCTGGCCCATTTCTTTGGCAGCTGGCAAGACTTTCCTGAAGGCCTCTGGAGCTGTTAACAAAGCTCCGGATCAATCCGGAGATATCAGCTGCGAGGCCTTCAGGAAAGTCTTGCCAGCTGCAGAGGAAGAAGTTTCTGAAGGCCTCTGACAACAAAAAGGAGGCACACAAGTGAGGTTAGTCAGTGGATGACATCTCCCGAAAATAAGACCTGGTGCCTTTTTTTTGGTGGCGAAAAATTATAAGACAGGGTCTTGTTTTTGGGGAAATACGATACCAATACTCGCCAGTGTTCTGCATGTGTTGAGGTTTGAAAAAAACGGTTGCATTCATTCACCAGTCCTGCAGTTGCAAGTCAGCTCAACATTTCAGAGGCGTTGCAACAGAACAGAAGCACGCCCTGCAGTATAGTGAGGGGAAGTGGGGCTTTCTTAGTGGTGGCTCCTTTGGGGTAAATTTTTTGGAATGTAAACCAGCACTCCACACCAGCTGATGAACTGGGAAAAAAAAATCAACATCAAGAGATGAGAATGCAACGGAAGGCATTTACGGCTGTTTTTCACAGCCTCCCCACATGACCCAAATTTGGATGCCACTGATTTATATTTACAACAATTGCAGCATCCTGAAGTCACGCGATCCCCTTTTTGCAACAAGCCGAGTTGACGGGGAACCCGGGTTCACTTAACAATGGGGGGACTCGCTTAACAGTGGCAGTGATTCGCTTAACAATGGTGGCCAGGGAGGTTGTAAAATGGGGCAAAACTCCCTTAGCTTGCTTAGCCATTTAAAAAAATTGGGCTCGATTGAGGGCTCCATATAGATTTTTTGATAGTTCTGTATGGTTGGTAAATATAATATTATTTTTGGGCCACAGTTCCTGTTAGAAGATCATTGATATTAATATAGTTTTGTTTTATGTTGCTAAGTGCTTTCAAAGGACAGACTTGAAATGTATAGGGGTGAAGGAAATTAACAAGCAGAACAAATAAATTGAGGATTTTTTTAAAAAAAAAAAGTCCTGTAAGAAAATGACTTTTTAATCCAGGATCGTTGCTGTATCTTTTATGGAGCTAGCCAACTGTGTTGTAAAGGCTCAAAGGAGCATTTGCACCAAATAAAACATAAAGTCCAATGTCTGCCCTTCTTCCACTGAGTTTGTTCTCTGTAAACTTATTTCACGAGTTCTGTGAATGCAAAATTGACTGGACTTGAATTTTCATTCGTATCGTGCGTCTTGGCAAGAGAATGCATGATTCCACTTACTCATAGCCATCAATTCATTTCAAAATTCAAATGTTCTTTTAATTTCAATGGCTTTTAAGGTGTGAACGTCAACTCCCAGAATTCCCCAGCCAGCAAAGACTTAGCTGATGACCTTGACCTTACAATATTGGCCTTTTCATTTTTCCATCCCTAACACACAATTTGCCATTTTCCAATAAATGTACCCAATGGCATCATCATCATTCAGCAAAAATCTCAAGATCATTTAAAGACCCCATAATCCCTTGCGAGGTGATGTTGGGGCAACTGAATGGAGCTAGCAGTCTGTTTACTGGCTGGATGCTCTTCCTGTCGCCAGTGCAGAATTTTGTTCAGCAGATATATTCTTTATTGTGCCAAGAGAAATATCTGCCTCTATCTACCCTAAGATCAAACTCACAGCCTCCTGATTTTGAAGCGAGCTCTACGTCTCGGTACAATGTCATCAATGTGTGTGTGAATGGTCTGCGCCCTAGTGTGTGTGTATATATATAAAGGGTTTAGTATGTACGTATGTATGTATGTATATTATATATAGTTAACCCATTTAATTCCCTTTTGAGTTCTTCGTTGTGCTCTCTTGACAAGTTTATAGTCCTTATGGAGAAGTTGCTTCATTTTCACCCCAGCCGGCAACCTTCCCATCGCACAAGCCTTGTGGGATCTACATTTGGTGAGGTCACAACATGGCTTATTTCCTCCTGGCCTCCGATTCTTACTTTACAGCTGGAATATTTTAGGAGCCGGGCGCAAATTCAAGCTATTGTGCCAAGAGAAATAGTAAAAAGAACATTTTTAAAAAACTCACTTTCTTTTGCTATGGGACTAGGTTCGAGACACCGAAATATAGCTTGTGGTGGAAGAGACACCAATGAATAATCTTTGAATTCTTCTTCTTCGCTTATTGTGGTTTCCATCATCCTGTTTGGCTGGTTTATGATTTAAGGCATGAGAATGAACTTAATATTGTACCTTAATTGCGTTGTACAAATGCAACCACAGATTTTAACACCAGAAATAAACTATGTGGTCACGGAACATGCCCAACACTGATAATCCTTGACTTAACGACCACGATTGAGCCCAAAATTTATGTTGCTAAATGAGACATTTGTTGAGCTTTCGCACATATATACATACATATAACAACAACAACAATAATAATCATAGGATGTTCCTGGGGGTTGGTTTAAAATGTCAAGAAAATGGGAGGTGTGTGGGATACATTCGCCATTTTGAGATATTTGTAAAAAGAATAAAGGCGGTGTATAAATAAATAAAATGGAAATAATTAAACTAATATGCCGGTCCTGACAATGTGACCAAAATCCACCCGTTTTTAATGGGGATTATAACAGGGGGTCTCCAGCAGACATTCTGACGTTTTTGTTTGACTCGTTCCTGACCAAAAATAACTTTCAATGAAGAATAATACTCATTTATTAAATGTGTGTGTATATGTGTGTGTGTTTATGTACGTACACACACACACACACACACACACACAAATTCCCCAGCAGCTCTGAAAAGATTACCAACTCCGCTACCGATCTGCAGTTTGGGGTAGGGGGGGAAATAGAATCAACATCTGCCAAGATTCTAGTCCACCAATAAAACCCACATTGCTAGTCTGTTTTTTTAAAAAAACATCCTAAAGGAACATACAGGAAACTTCACCCCAGTCTGGGGTGTATATTATTATTCTTATTATTATTATTAACCGGTCAGTTGTTGAGTTGCTCTTCCTCTTCTTCTTCCAAGAACAGGAGGAGGAAGAGGCCTTGTTGGGGTCCTTGGTGGTCTCTGAGCTTGGTAGTTTTCTTGCAAATGTTTCATGACCCAATTAGGTAACAACATCAGTGTGGAAGGGAATGGGGTTTGTGGAGGAGGAGGAAGAGGCCTTGTTGGGGTCCTTGGTGGTCTCTGAACTTGGCTGCTTTCTTGCAAACATTTCATGACCTAACTAGGTAATATCATCAATGCTAGGAGGGAGTGGTGTTTGCTCTCTGTTTCTATACGAATGGCTCACCCTGTTAGCGTTAGTAGTGGAATGTTCTTTTGTGGTTTCTTCATTAGTCTGGGGTTTATTGTTTGATGGTTTGTCTGAGTTGGCAGTTCCTACTTCCTTAATTGGTGTATTGTTTACTTCTTGTTTGCTGGTCCAGAGTTAATCTTGGTGTTAATCTCGGCTCATCTGGGCATTGACAGTTAGCAAGGCGCTTTTGGGACCCTTTTGTTTCCTTTTTTGCTTTTGTATTCTCTCTTTTCAATGGTGTGTAGATGCCGTTTATCTCTCTGTGCCAGTTGATGGCTAGTTTGTCTAAAGGTCAAGCTTCCAGGAATTCTCTTGCTTTTGGGGACTTGATTTAGGCTACAATGCTCACTCCCTAGCCCCAGTAAACCATTACCGCCTTTGACCACCTCTTAGTTAACAGCTTAATCAGATAAGGACAACCAAGAAGTAAACACCATTTCCACCTAGACTGACAGGAGGACCCACCTGTATAGAAACAGAGAGCAAAAGCCATTCCTTTCTAGCACTGATGATGTTCCCTAGTTGGGTCATGGAATGTCTG
The DNA here is from genome assembly GCA_004319985.1 of Emydocephalus ijimae. Lineage (NCBI taxonomy): Eukaryota > Metazoa > Chordata > Lepidosauria > Squamata > Elapidae > Emydocephalus > Emydocephalus ijimae. Next base: position 7,880 of record BHEV01095766.1, read on the forward strand.
TAAGAAAACGAAAGTTCAGAGACCACCAAGGACCCTACAGTCCTCCTCTTCCTCCTTTTCACAGACCCGATTCCCCTCTAGCACTGATGATATTCCCTAGTTGGGTCATGAAACGTCTGCAAAAAAGCAGCCAAGCTCAAAGAGCATCAAGGACCCCACAGTCCTCTTCCTTCCTTCCTTCCTTCCTTCCTTCCTTCCTTCCTTCCTTCCTTCCTTCCTTCCTTCCTTCCTTCCTTCCTTCCTTCCTTCCTTCCTTCCTTCCTTCCTCCCTNAAACGTCTGCAAGAAAACCACCCAGCTCAGAGAGCCCCAAGGACACCAGTCTTCTTCTTCTCCTCCTTCTCCTTCTCCTTCTTCTTCATCATCATCCAAATTTATTTCCTGTCCATCTCACTGACTCTTGGGGTTTCTCTTAGCTACAATGCTACTTAGAGAAGACTGTCAACCATGTTTACCTGGATACAAGCCTGGGCTTGAGCTGGGATCCACATCACCAGGGAATCCATGGTGCACCGATTGCAATTTTTGGCAGGAAGCCCCATGCATATCCCTCAATCATCCACCAATATGAATTAAAGATTAAATACAGGGTGTGCTTCATTTCCCTGACGCCCTGCGGAGGCAGATAAATGGTACTGGCGTGGTTAATCCGCTTTTCAAAACAAGTGTCAGTGGTATTTGAATGATTCACCCCTATTTACATGAAGGATACAAGTCCGCGTAAGGCAGTGATTCTCAACCTCAGCAATTTTAAGATGGGTGGACTTCTACTCCCAGAATTCCCCAGCCAACATGGAGGTCAGCAATGTTGGTAACTTTAAGATAGGGGGACTTCAGTTCCCAGAATTCCGCAGACAATATGGCTGTTAGCAACCTCAGACACTATAAGATGGGTGAACTTCAATTCCCAGAATTCCTCAGACAATATGGCTGCTAGTAACCTTGGTAACTTTAAGATGGGTAGACTTCAACTCCCACAATTCCTCAAACAATATGGCTGCTAGTAACCTTGGTAACTTTAAGATGGGTGGACTTCAACTCCCAGAATTCCTCATACAATATGGCTGCTAGTAACCTTGATAACCTTAAGATGGGTGGACTTCAACTCCCAGAATTCCCCAGCCAACATGGAGGCCAGCAATGTTGGTAACTTTAAGATGGGGGACTTCAGTTCCCAGAATTCCACAGACAATATGGCTGTTAGCAACCTCAGACACTTTAAGATGGGTGAACTTCAACTCCCAGAATTCCTCAGACAATATGGCTGCTAGTGACCTTGGTAACTTTAAGATGGGTGGCCTTCAACTCCCAGAATTCCCCAGCCAGCATGGAGGTCAGCAACCTCGGGCACTTTTAAGATGGGTGAACTTCAACTCTCAGAATTCCCCAGCCAGCATGGAAATCAGCAACCTCAGACATTTTAAAATGGCTGGCTGGCTGGGGAATTCTGGGAGTTGAAGTCCACCCATCTTAAAGTAGCCAAGATTAAGAAACATTAATCTATGGATTCCCTACCCTAGATTTCTGAACTCTTCACACCAAAATCAATTTCAAGAACACAGTCTCCCAGCTAAACGCTCCCCAGAACTCTTTGTGCAATTTTGGGGTGCAACCTGACCATGCCCTGGGTGCAAAGTCTCAATTCAGGCCAGGACTCCCCTCAAATCCTTGAAGCTGGGTCTCCTTCTGCTCTTCATATCTTGCCAGAGATGTATATGCAGAGCGTGTCCCGTACCTTCTCTGACCGTGCAGCGGGCTTAATGCGTGTATCAGGCCGCTGCAGAGGCTGTTCGAAGGTGGCGGCCAGCTGCCTAGCCTCCATTTCCCACTTCTCCTCATAGGCCTCTCCTTTCTCCTCACAGATGTTGTGAAGGACGCAACAGGCCGAGATGAGGCGGGGAAGGTTCTCCACCGCACAATCGTTGCGTCCCGTCAGGCAGCGCCACCGGCCCTTCAGGCGGCTGAAGGCTTCTTTCAGGGGTTCCTGGCATCGGCTCAATGTGGCATTGAAGGCCTCCTTGGTCTCATCCAGATCTTCAGCGTAGGGCACCATCAACCACGGAAGTAGAGGGTAGGCCGGCCCTCCTAAGATGACTCGAGGGACCGATACACCATCGATCTCCATAGAACCAGGCATGAAGAGTGTCCCTTCCTGCCCTTTGGTGAACAAGGTGGACTTGTTGAAGATCTTGGCTTCGTGAGTCTTGCCGGGCCACCCTGCACTCAGATGGGTAAACTTCCCTTGATGGTCCACCAGAGCTTGCAAGGCCATCGAGTAGTAGCCCTTGGTGTTGACGTACTCTGATGCTTGGTGAGGAGGGCACAAGATGGGCATGTGGCTGGTGCCCACCACACCGGCGCAGTTGGGGAACCCCCTGGCTTCAAAGCCATGGACGATGTCGGCCAGGTTGTTTCCTACGTTCACCGTGGAACGCATCAAGACCCTCTGAATGGCCCGGCAGACCTCCAGCACTACCGAGCCAGCAGTGGACCTGCCCACGCCGAATTGGTTGCCGACATCACGGTAGCAGACAGAGGTGGCCAGCTTCCAGAGGGCGATGGCCACCCGTTTCTCCACGCTCAGCGGGATCCGCATCCGCGTCTTCTGGCGCTGCAAAGCCGGAGACAGCCGGGCACACAGGTTCAGGAAGGTCGCCTTGGACATCCTGAAGTTCTGCAACCACTCACCATCGTCCCAGGTCTCCAGAACGGTCCGGTCCCACCACTCGGTGCTGCGTGGCCGAGCCCAGAAGCGCCTTTCCACCGAACGGAGGCGTCCACCGCGCCTGAAACCGGCACTGCAGGTCTGTCTGGCCAGGAAGACCTCTTCCTCTTCGGCATCCTCCTCTTCCTCTCCTTTCCTCTCCTCCTCCTCCTCCTCTTCCTTCTCCTCCCCCAGGTCGTCGTCTTCGTCCTCCTCTCCTCCTCGCCACCGTAGGGAGTGCAGGAAGGCCCATCGACGTCGGGAGGCTGTGGCCGAAGAGGCTTCCCCGCGGGCTCGTAGGTACTCCATCATCAGCGTGCCAGATTGCACCACGTACAAGAGGGCTGCTTCCTGCCGGGTGGTGTCCATGTTGGACATTGCTGGAAGAGAAGAGAAATGAGGCTTTTTTTAAAAAAAAATGGCTGCATCTCTCCTTACAGAGCACTATGGCTGGCTGGGGAATTCTGGGAGTTGAAGTTCGCCCAAGTTGTCAGGTTTGAACAACATAAACAATTAAAACATTGTTCTTTCATCTTTTCCTCTCCTGTAAAAGCCTTTTCTTTCTTTCTTTCTTTCTTTCTTTCTTTCTTTCTTTCTTTCTTTCTTTCTTTCTTTCTTTCTTTCTTTCTTTCTTTCCTTTCTCTTTCTTTCTCCCTCCACCTTTCTCTCCCATCTTCTCTCCTTCCTTCTTTGTCTTTTTTCCTCCCTCTCCCTTTTTCTATCTTCTCTCCTTCCTTTTTTTCTTTCTTTCTCTCTCTCTCTCTCCCTCTCCCTTTCTCTCCTATCTTTTCCTTTTCTTTCTTTCTGTTTCTTTCTCCCTCCCCCTTTTCCATCTTCTCTCCTTCCTTCCTCCTTTCCTTCCTACCTTCCTTTCTCTCTTTCCATTTTTTTCTTTTCCTTTCTTCACTCAATTTTCCATTCTTCCATTCTTCCTTCCTTCCCTATGCTCGCACCCACATCCATCCATCATAACTACTCCCTTCTGCATCCCACCACATTGCCCCTTGTAACAGCCCTACCCAGGATCTTATCCATCTGACTTCTACGCAGGACCACACAACTCTCGACTAGCCTTCCTCGTGGGGTTGTTGTAGCATGCACCGATTAGAAACTCTTTTCGACTGGATTGCAAACCGCTATAGAGAACACATAGAATAGAATAATAACTTTATTGTCACTTTGAATGTACACTAATAGGTATATATTAGAGTGAAATTCCGTGGCAGGCAGCTCTCAAAGGAATAGAATAGAATAGAATAGAATAGAATAGAATAGAATAGAATAGAATAGAATAGCTTTATTGTCATTGCATTCTACAAATACAATGAAATTTGAAAAGGTCATCATCTCCAGTATATACTACATACTATAACAGAATAAATAAATAAATACAGAAAAATACAGAATTATGCATATAAATACACAGTTATGCATAATATTTAAGATGGCAAAGCCGTGCATTCCTCCTCCCATCGAGTGTCTACTCGGTTCTACTCCCTTCCTCCTTTGCAATTTTTTTCCCATCCCTCAATTCTTTTTTTTTTTTTTTTGCAAGGGTTGCAAACATAGCCCGTATGAACAAACCTTCTGGATTTGCCACCGCCGGATAGATCGATGTTCCAAGGACTTGGGAGAAGAAAGAGAGAAGTGAAAAAGAAAATCGGAATGGAGCTGGGGGAGAAAGAGAGAGAGGAAAAAAGAATTCTGAAGTATTATCTACGGAGGAGAAAAAGCAAAAGCAATTGGAGTCGAGACTGGCAATTCAAGGGTTAACCCGACCTTGGAGAAAGGGAGGAGTCGGAAAACCTGGAGCGAGGAGGAAAGACTCCGCCCACTTCTCCTCAGCAACGGGCCTGACCCCGCGCACGCTTAGAACCTCTCCTTTTGTTCCCTGACTAGGCCCAGCGAGGAAAGAACGGGAAATGCAAATGAGCAGCGATGCCATTGGCTGGGCGGCGTCCCCACCTCCTTTCCGATGGTGGAGGAGTGAACGGCGTTGAAGCTGCGCGCCAGGATTCTGAATCCAGGAATCCAAGTTCAAATCTCTGTGGGGGCCTGACTTTTTTTTTTTTTGCGACATTTATTTATTTATTTTATTTTATTTGTCAATTGCTTTACAAGATAATAGGTATAAGTATAAACATAGTTATAAAATTCTTTTTAGTCTGGCCAAATTCTCCTTCATAAATATCTTTTTATGGCAAAAATATTTAAATTACGTAGCGGCAAAAGTAATCATTTGCAGAACCCACACACTGCATGAAAGGATTTAATGCTGAATTGATCAGCTGCCTATGGATATTCAGAAGCGAGACATCCAGAAATTAAAAGAGCTCTCTGCAAACTTCAATCTTAATTGGTATTTTTAAGTTGCGTTTTTTAAAAAAAACAACTAACAGTATTTTTCAATGGGGGGGGGGGGACGAACTGGGTGGACTTCAACTCCCAGAATTCCCAAGTCAGCCATGTTGACTGAAGAATTGTGGGAATTGAAGTCCACCCATCTTCAACATCCCAAGGTTGAAAAACCATGGTTCACAGCAGTGTTTTTCCACCTTGGCTGGCAACTTGAAGATGATTAGACTTCAGCTTCCAGAATTCTTCAGCCAACATGGGTGACTAGGGAATTCTAGGAGTTGAAGTACCAACTTTGAAAAATCCTGGTTCACGGCAGTGTTTTTCAACCTTGGCAACTTTAAGATGGCTGGACTTCATCTCCCAGAATTCCCTAGTGAGCCAGGTTGGCTGAGGAATTCTGGGAGTTAAAAGTCCAACCATCTTAAAGTTACCAACTTTGAAAAATCATGATTCACGGCAGTGTTTTTCAACCTTGGCAACTTCAAGATGGTTGGACTTCATCTCCCAAAATTCCTCAGCCAACATGGCTGACTAGAGAATTCTGGGAGTTGAAGTCCAATCAAGAGTTACCAACTTTGAAAAATCATGGTTCACAGCAGTGTTTTTTAATCTTGGCAACTTTAAGATGCTTGGACTTCAACTCTCAGAATCCCCTAGGCAGCCATGTTGGCTGAGGAATTCTGGGAGCTGGAGTCCAGCCACCTTAAAGTTACTGACATTGAAAAACAATGGTTTACAGTGTTTTTAGTGTTTAATATTTTAAAATTCTGAATCCAGGAATCCAAGTTCAAATCTCTGTGGGTCTCTGGAGAGAATGTCCAGGGAGCCGCCCACCTCTTTTGCCAGATTCTGCTGCCTTTTCTTCCCAGCTGATGAGTCATACATTTTTCTCCTCTGGGGAAAGATGGCCACCAGGAGATCACGCCATGTTTCACAAGCCACCCGGCGATGAGAGGGCGGGCATGTTCACAAGAGCAGGTGGATCTGGAGGAAATTTCAGGTGGAGACAGGAATGTTTTCACATGGCCACCGGTGTGTGTGTCTCATCCACAAAGGCGGAGAAATTAGCATTTTCTCAGACTGGATCTGATGGGATCCCAGCCATCTGGCCCCGGGCCAGATACAGCGCCTCTCTTGAAAGTCTAAAAGCTTTATATTTTTGCCCTTTATACTTACCGCTGCTTATTTAGCAACCATTTGATGTTGCAAAGGCACTGGAAAAAAGTGACTCGACCAGTCCTCGCATTTATGACCATGGTCACGTGATCAAAATTGAGGCACTTGGAAACCGGCATGTATTGATCACGGTTGCCACATTTCCCAGGTCATCGGATCACCTTTTGAGAATTTATAGCATTTTATCACCGACGATTCAAAAATCCGATTTCCTTGGGCAAAAACGCAAAGTTAAACTTCTTAAAGGTGATCCCAAAAACCAAAAAAACCCCAAAAACCCTCTTGTGACCTCTAGTTCCCCCCATTAGGAAAATGGTTCTTTGACACTAGGCTCCCAGAGTTGGACAAGACTCCAGAGGTCATCTATCCCACCCTTGCTCAGTTTAGGATCGGCTGAAATTTTTTGCTTCTGTTTCAAGATTTCCGCTGAAGGATAATTAACTTTGCTAACCTCTTTTTGAGTCAACTAGTTTAAATTATTTTTTTTTTCAAAATAACTCAACGGAGTTCCAGAAAGGATAATCGCGAGTATATTCAATGCATTATACGGCGTTTACTCAAAAGCTTAGATAATCACCACTTTCCTAGATAAGGAAATAGAAATTAAAATACACTGATTAAATTAAGATACAATGTCCAGACAAGCCACAAAGCTCAGCTAAGTGTTTTAAATTTCTCCTGGAGTTTTAATTTTTATATTTTATATACCGTGTTTCCCCCAAAATAAGACCCTGTCTTATATATATATTTTTAGCCACTACAAAAGGCACCAGGTCTTATTTTCAGGGGATGTCATCCACTGACTAACCTCACTTGTGCATATCGCCCCTGGCCTCCTTTTCACTGTCAAAGGCCTCTGCAGCTGATAACAGTTCCAGATTGATCCAGAGCTTTGTGATCAGTTCCAGAGGCCTTCAGGAAACACCCTGACACCTGCCTTGCCGGCTGCCGAAGAAATGGGCCAGCAAGGCAGGTGTCGGGGTGTGTGAGGCCTGGCTACAACTATCCAAAGGTAAGTAGTAGGGCAGCTCCACCACCCTCCATCCCCACCCTAGCTTAATCTTTACCCCTCCACTCAGGAGTGGGCGGGATCTTAATTAGGGCTTATTTTGGAGGTAGGGCTTATATTGGGCACATATGCAAAAATCAAGCTAGGACTTACTTTCAGGGTAGGTTGTATTTTGTGGGAAACAGGATAGTTATTGGAAATTTCCTTATAGGTAGTCTTCAACTTTTAACTGTCCATTTAATGACCATTCAGAGTTTCAGCATCCCTGAAAAAAGTGACTTATGACTCACACCTACAACATCCTCACCATCGCATGATGAAAATTCAGACACCTGTCAACTGGTTCGCATTTACGATGGTCACAGTGGTCACGTGGTCCCTTTTTGTGGCCTTCTGATGAGCAGCATTTGCGGGGAAGCCAGATTCGCTTAACAACTGTGGGAGTCCCTGAATGACTGCTGTGATTCACTTAACAACTATGGCAGGAAAGGTCATCAAGCGGGGTGAAACTCAACAAATTTTTCATTTAAGAAAAAGAAATTCTGGGCTCAATTGCAGTCATAAATCGAGGACTAGCTGTACAGGTTAAATCCGTGTTTATTGATCTTGGCAGCTTTGAGACTTGTGGACTTCAACTCCCAGAATTACCCCAGCCAGTCATATAGGATAACTTTCTCAATAGATGGTGGGTGTGCAGTAAACATAATATATCTTGACTTCAGCAAATTGAAAAAAAGAGCTGGCTGGGGAATTCTGGGAGTTGAAGTCCATAAGTACTAAATCAGAGTCTCCAACCTGGGCCACTTTAAGATGGCTGGACTTCAACTCCCAGAATTCCCCAGCCAGCCATAGAGGATAACTTTCTTCATAGATAGTGGGTATGCAGTAAACATAATATAACTTGACTTCAGCAAAATGTGTGAGAGAAAAATAGCTGGCTGGGGAATTGTGGGAGTTGAAGTCCACGAGTCTTGAAAGGTTGAGAGAAAAAAAAAAACCTCTTCATAAAGAACCCGATAGACTCCTTATATACACTTCCAACATCCCTTTTACAGGCCAACACAGCTTTGCTGCAACCCAGCTAGTGTCACAATCAAGTGCACCGAGTTGCCTGTAACGGTGAGACAATTGCACAAGCTGTGTTGTCGCAAGGACCTCTCTTGACAAGGGAGCGTGGGATCACTTCCCGTCTTGCCACTCATTTGCATCAGGAATTTGTCTATTACCACCACCTCCTCTGCAGTGCTGGATTGTTTTTAACCTTCTGGGGTTTGAGAACAATACAAACTCTTTTTTTAAAAAACACAGTTCTCAACTTATGACCGTTTGAAGATACGTTAACAATGGCCTTGCTTAGCAACAGACATTCAACTTTCCCAGCCAGCCAAAGAAAATCAGTGGAGGAAATCGTATTCCTGATTTATTTATTTGCCTCTGACCAAAAAAAAAAAAAAAGACCCTAAAATTCTGCCCATCGGAAGTTGAGGACGTCCTGTGTAGAATGTTCTTCCACCTCATTGTTGTTCAGGTTGGTGTGACAGTTAAAAAAAATGACACATAACAACCATTAGACAGACAGATAATCAGTATTGGAAGGGACCTTGTAGGTCATCTAGTCCAACCCTCTGTCCAAGCAGGAAACCCTACATCATTTTTGACAGATGGGAGTTCAATCTCTTCTTGAAAGCCTCCAGGAATGAAGCTCCCACAACTTCTGAAGGCAACTTCTGTTCCATCGGTTGATGGTTCTCCCGGTCAGAAAGTTTCTCCTTATTTCCAGGTTGAATCTCTCCTTGTTCAGTTTCCATCCATTATTCCTTGTCTGGCCTTCAGGTGCTTTGGAAAATAGCCGCTTCCTCTCTGTGGCAAATCTTCAAATATTGGAAGACTGTTCTCATGTCTCCCCTGGTCTTTTTGTTCATTAAAATCTAATCTGATTAACAGAGCTGGAAGGGACCTTATAGGTTATCTAGTCCAACCCCCCCCCTCATATCCTGTCTCCCCTGGTCCTTCTCTTCCCTAGATTAGCCAGGCCCAGTTCCTGCAACCGTTAATCGTATGTTTTAGCCTCCAGTCCCCTCATCACCCTGGTTGCTCTTCTCTGCACTTTTTTTTACGACTCTCAACATCTTTTTATAGTGTGGTGACCAAAATGGGATGCAGTACTTTAGGTGTGGCCTTACTGAGGTTTTATAGAGCTTTAGACCTTTTTCCCAACGGGTGGGGGGGGGGGGGAAGGTTGTGAAATCAGGCGTGGCTTTTTTAAAGCACTGAAACTTTTCTGCCATGCCCTTTGTAAGTTTGAACAACCACTAAACCAACGGTCAGGCGGTGGGATTCGACCGGTTTGGACCGGTTTGGGCGAACTGGCTGTTAAATTTGCATCTGGTTCACCGAATCAGTATTTTAACAGACCACCTGGCCCCGCCTACCCAGCTCCTCCCCTCCTAGGAGTCTCCATTTGGCCCATTTTTGAGGCAGGGCTCACCCAGAGGCTCTGGAAGGGGGAAAATGGGCCTTCCAGAAGTCCGTAAACGGGCCTGCTTCAGGCTTCTGGCGGGCCTCTGGAGCCCAGGGGAGGCCATTTTCATCCTACTGGAGGCCTGAGGGAAGCTTCTGGACCCTGGGGAAGGCAAAAAACGGCCCTCCCAGAGTTCTGGTAGGTCACACCCACCCAGCAACTAGGCAGTGAACGGTTGCTGGGATTTTTGAATCCCATCCCTGCCAATGGTCATACATCAAGGACCACCAAGTTGGAATGTTCTTCGCTCTAATTGCATTTCAGGCTGGCACCCCTTGATAAAAATCTGTAGGGATTTGCTTAAATAAATAAAGTGGCAACTCATTTGATGGCTGTTATGCTTAACAGTGGAAACTTTTTTCCCTACGCTATCAGAGCTTCAAACAGCTGCTGAACGCACGGTTGTAAGTTGAGGGTTACGTCCATTCAAGCTATTTTCCAAAGTATCCGAAGGCCTTTGTAAGGAATAATGGATGGAAACTGAACAAGGAGAGATTCAACCTAGAAATAAGGAGAAACTTTCTGACAGGGAGAACCATCAACCCATTGAACAGAAGTTGCCCTCGGAAGTTATGGGAGCTTCATCCCTGGAGGCTTTCGAGAAGAGACTGGACTACCCATCTGTCAGAAATAGTATAGGGTCTTGTGCTTGGACAGGGTGGTTGGACAAGATGACCTACAAGGTCCCTTCCAACTCTGATTATCTGTTATCATTTTCTGTACATGTTGTTTTGTCTCTCACTGGAAAACACACACACAAGATGTTGAGACTTTGGAAAAAGTTCAGAGAAGGGCAACTAAGAGGCTTAAAAGGCCTGGGGACTAAAATATATGAAGAACGTTTGCGAGATTTGGGTTTGGCTAGTCTAGAGAAAAGAAGACTAGGTGGGACATGATAGCCGTCTTCGAGTATTTGAGGAGCTGCCCCAGAGAGGAGGAGGGGGGTCAAGCTATTTTCCAAACCACCTGAAGGCCAGACAGGGAATAATGGATGGAAACCAATCCAAGAGAGATTCAACCTGGAAATAAGGAGAAAACTTTCTGACAGTGAGAACAATCAACCAATGGAACAGAAGTTGCCTCTGGAAGTTGTGGGAGCTTCATCCCTTGAGGCTTTCAAGAAGAAACTGGACTGCCCTCTGTCAGAAATGGTGTAGGGTCTTCTGCTTGGGTGGGGTGGGGGGCTGGACTAGATGACCTACAAGGTCCCTTCCAACTCAGTTATTCTGCTATTAAGAAACAACACATGGAAACAAGCAGAGAGGCAATCTGGAATTTAAGGAGAAACTTCCTGACTGTGAGGATGATGAACCAGGGGAAAGAGAAGTGGAGGATGCTTCATGCCTGGAGCCCCAAAGGTGCTTTCCCCCCCAAGAGGCAACTGGACTTTCTGGTTTTTCTTTGAAGACGTGTCACTTCTCATCTTCTTGGAGAACCTTCCCGCAGGAGAAGCGAAACATCATCGGATTCTAATTCTAAAATGGTATAGGATCTCCTACTTGAGAGGTTGGACTAGAAGACCTCCAAGGTCCCTTCCGGCTATGTTCTGATTGAGATTGGCCCAAGAACAAGATGTCCCATTTTCATTCCCAGGTGTTTTTTCATTTTTTTTGTTTTTGTTTTTTGAGAAGGTCCCAGGTTTGGTCCAGCCCAGCCAGATCACGCCCTGGGCTCAGAAGGAAGACGTGACTGCCATAAACCATCCAAACACCCATCCTTTGAAGTCACTGGTCAATTTGGAGATGCTTCTGAGGTTAAACTATGCCAGCCATGCTGAGCAGCTCCCAAAGGGAAGGCCACTGAGTCAGAGAGTCAGGCTGGTGAGAATGCAACTGTGCCTTCACCACCGTTTCCTGCCCTGTCCCAAAGAAATTCTGCGTGGCTTGGTCAGAATCAGATTCATCAGAATAGAGCCGCGAGGGACCTTGGAGGTCCTCTAGTCCAGCCAACCCTGCTCAAGCCGGAGACAAGGATGGACTGAGGGAAGGGACTATTAGCATGGTGTCCAAGATCCTATTCCACCTACAATTTGTGACCCAAACTTTTGTCCTATGAAGCAAAGAGGTTGATAAATGAATTATGCCTTGTGTTTGTGTCTTGGTCCTTCAGCCAATCCCTGCAGTTCTTCAGTGACTCAGGCAGTCGTTAAACAAATCCAGCTTCCCTCATTATCGGAAGCCAGATAGGAAAGGAGGATCCCGTGATTCCCATCCATTTTTTTTAAATCTATGCCACCCAATTGTTGATCCCACAGGATCTCGGGGGATGCTGCTGTGGTTCTAAGCGTGAAGGCTGGTGGCACACCGCTTTTTTTCGTTGCCATTGTAACTTCGAATGGTCGCTAAGCGAAGACTGCCCCTCCCAAAGGAGGAGCAGAATAATGGAAGAGAGAAACCAATTTATTTCTGGTTTGTTTGTTCATTTTTAGAGGGAAGAAAACAGGTTTTCCTGTCACGGCGGGGAAAAACACAAGACTCGTGACCTAGATGTTGCCCACAAAAGCTCATTCATTCTTTGATATTGTTACTCAATTAAATTATTAAACAAATTAAATCCAATTTCAGGACAGGTAGCAGAACAGGCTGAATGGATACAGAATCCGTGGACAATTAAAGAAGATTATTTATGATTTGCCCATGAACAATGAACAAGGGCAATAATGCTTTGAGCCAGAAGCAAGACAGAGAAGATCATTATGTCTAGCTTCTGTTCAGCAACAGGCAGTCCATTCATTTAGGGATCATTTAAAGCACAGGGGAAAAAAGGAACTGAGGGGCCAACTTTCATACTTGATCCTTGCAGCATTCTCCACGATCGCAGGATCAAAATTCAGAGGCTTGGCAACTGGCATGTACTTATGACGGTTGCAGTTTCCCAGAGTCACACGATTCCTCTTTTGTGAACTTCTGACAAGCCAAAACAATGGGGAAGCCAAGTAGAAAGCAAATAATTACATTAAAATAGAATAGAATAGAATGGAATGGAATGGAATGGAATGGAATGGAATGGAATAGAATAGAATAGAATAGAATAGAATAGAATAGAACAGAACAGAACAGAACAGAAATAAAAATAGAATAGAAATAGAATGGAATGGAATGGAATAGAATAGAATAGAACAGAATGGAATATAATAGAATTAATAGAGAATACAATAAAATAGAATGAAATGGAATGGAATGGAATAGAAAATGGAATGGAACAGAATAGAGTAAAATAGAATTAATAGAGAATAGAACATAGAATAAAATAGAAAAATGAAATGAAATAGAATAGAACAGAACAGAATAGAATAGAAAATAGAGTAGAAAAAAATGGAATAGAATGGAATTGAACAGAAAAATGGAATGGAATAGTGGAATGGAATAGAATTAATAGAGAATATAATTTGAATTAGAGTAGAATAAAATAGAAAAATGGAATGGAATGAAATGAAATGAAATGGAATAAAATGGAATGGAATAGAATAGAAAGACTAGAATAGAATTAATGGAGAATAGAATTAGAATAGAATAGAATGAGATGGAATAGAATACAATAGAATTGAATGGAATAGAAAAATGGAATGGAATGGAATAGAATAAAATAGAATACAATAGAAAGAACAGAATTAATAGAAAAGAATAGAATGGAATGGAACAGAAAAGTTGAATAGAATGGAATAGAATAGAATTAATAGAGAATAGAATAGAATAAAATAGAAAAATAGAACGGAATAGAATAGAGCAGAATAGAATGAGAATAGAATTAATAGAAAAAAGAACAGAATGGAATAGAATGGGGGGGGGTCCCAAAAGACAATAATCTATGATTATTATTTTAAATTGTGAGTTTTTTTTAAAAAAAAAACATATTTATTGCTCTTTTTAAACTGAGCATTGCACATCACATAGATAAATCAATAAAATAAATCAAAACGGAAGTGACGGTTGTAAGGTTGGAGAAGCAGCAATCCAACCCATCAGCCAGCCGAAGCTGAATGGGCTTTGTCATCCTTTTTTTTAACCTCCCCTAAATTTCTACCCTATCAGATTTTTTTTAGTGATGGATATGGGTAGTCCTTGCCTAACAGCCACAAACGGAGCCCCAGATTTCTGTAGCTAAGTTAATTTTGCCCTGCTTTATGATCTTCCTTGCCACTGAGTTACCAACATAGTCATTAAGTGAATCCGTTGACTTTGCGGTTCAGAAGGTTGCCAAACGATATCAGGCAATTCCCAAGACGCTGCTCCCATCATAAAGGTGAGTCATTTTCAACTTTGAACAGTGACTAAGTGAATAGTTGTGAATTGAGAACTACCTGTATTCCCTTCCTCACCTACCCATCTATCTCCATGATGGCCAATCTGTGGCATGTGTGCCTGTGGACACAAAGCCCTCTCTGGGGACATGTATGCCATTGCCAGCTGGTCTTCACAGGCATTCTTCACTGAAGAACGGCCTGAAAACAGCCCATAAAATGGCAGGAAAATGGCCAGAAACATGTCCTGAAAATGGACTGAAAATGGCCCAGAAATGCCCCCCCAAAATGGCCTGAAAATGGCTTGATTATGGCCCCAAAAACGGACTGAAAAATGGCTAGAAAATGGCCTGACAATGGCCTGATAATGCCCCCAAAATGGACTGGAAAATGGCTGGAAAAACGGCCCAGAAAATGGCCTGAAAAATGGTCTAGAAAGTGGCCTGAAAACAGCCAGAAAAATTGAGTGAAAATGGCCGGAAAAGGGCCTGAAAAACGGCCTTAAAACAGCCTGGAAAATGGCCCAGAAAACAGCCGTAAAATGGCTTGAAAACAGCCTGAAAAGTGGCCTGAAAATGCCCCCCAAACGGCCTGAAAATGCCCTCTAAAGGGCCTGAAAAAAGGCCTGAAAACACCCCCCCCCAATTGACCAAAACACAGGCATGCATGTGCCCACCAGCTGGTCTTCAGGTTTCTGGTGCTCAAACGCGCACGCATGCATGTTCTGGTTTGGTTACTTGGTGCCGAAAAGGTTCACCATCACTGATCTGTTTGTTTCTTCAACCTTGTAGGTTGTCTTGGATGGATCTTTACTGATCAACATCTCCTTGCTGATGCATTGATGTTCTTCTGATCCACCATGGAGGCAGAGGTGGTCAACTTAGTTTTCCTCTTTTGGCTTGCCAAGTTTCCCACTGGTGAGGAAGGACCTCAGTTATGCTCCTGGGTCAAGATTTATGGAAGAAGAAGAAGAAGGAGGAGAAGAGGAGTGGAGGAAGAATTGGAGAGGAGGAGGAGCAGGAGAAGGTGGAGGACAGCCCATCCTCTGAGTTGGCTTGGAGGCATCTGGGTGTAACTCACAAGTGGCGTAGAGCCGGTTCAGAAGCAATTCATTTCTTCTCAATCCATCTTCATCCTCGAAAGGCAACGTTCTTCTTCTCTCCTTCTCCTTCTCAATCCCATCAGGAGGATGGACCAGAACGGATCTTCTCGGAACCAGCCCAGCCAACTGGTGATCTACAAAGTTCAAGTGACTACGGGGCAAGGCCTTTTAACTGGGACGTTCGATTTGATCTCCATAGCCTTGGTGGGCACCAACGGAGAAAGCCCCAAGAAATATCTGAACCAGTTTGGGATGACCTGCTGTCAAGGATCGGTAAGATTTGGGTTCGAGTCCCAAGAGATGGAAGTTGGGAGGTGATACCTTACTTCTTGGAATAGATTTTGGTCCAGAGAGACAACAGAATAACACAGTTGGAAGGGACCTTGGAAGTCTTCTATTCCAACCCCTAGTCAACCTCCTATACCAAGGGTCTTCAAACTTGGCAAGTTTAAGACCTGTGGACTTCAACTCCCAGAATTCCTGAGCCAACATGACTGGAGGAGGAATTCTGGGAGTTGAAGTCCACAAGTCGTAAAGCTGTCAAGTTTGAAGACCCCTGCTTATGCTATCTCAGAATAAAGCAGAATAGAATAGAGTTAGAAGGGACCTTGGAGGCCTTCTAGTCCAACTCTCCACTCAAGCCAGAGAACCTATACCATCTCAAACACATTTCAGACAAATGGTTGGCCAATCTTGTCTTCAAATTATCCAGGGCACCCACAACTTCTGGTGGCAAGCTGTTCCACTGGTTAATTTTCCTGACTGTTAGGAAGTTTCTCCTGAATTCCAGGTTGCTCCTCTCCTTGATTAGCTTCCATCCATTGTTTCTTGTCCTGCTTTCAGGTGTTTTGGAGAATAGCCCCTCAAATACTGGAATATTGCTATCATGTCATCCCTGTTCCTTCTTTCCATCACACAAGAGAAGACAAGGATATTGTAGGTCTGGTGTCACCACTTCTCTCAGTCTCTTCTTTGCCAAACTGGCTGAGATGATCTTAGTCTTAGACTTAGAACTTTATTGTCACCCTGAATGTCACAAATTATACAACACGGAGAAACAACACAGTTCAATTTGGATGTATAATGGTAGACTTGGAGGAACCAAGGATTGAGTAGACTTCAACTGATTTGGGACCAGGGGAGACATGATAGCAGTCTTCCAATATTTGAGGGGCTGCCCCAGCGAGGAGGAAAAAGATCAAGCTATTTTCCAAAGCACCTTTGAAGGCCAGACAAGGAATAATGGAAACTGAACAAGGAGAGATTCAACCTGGAAATAAGGAGAAACTTTCTTACAGTTAGAACAATCAACCCATGGAACAGAAGTTGCCTTTGGAAGTTGTAGTGAGCGCCATCACTTGAGACCTTCAAGAAGAGATTGGACTGCCATTTGTCAGAAATGGTGTAGGGTCTCCCACTTGGGGGGGTTGGACTAGATGACCTACAAGGTCCCTTCCAACTCTGATTATCTGTCATCTGTTATCTTGGAGCTTTCTGAAGCTCTCTCTACTTGGATTGACCCATCCATGGATCTGGAAGGGCTTGCGGTTGGACCAATAGAGGAACCTCTGCATTTGGGGGGGGGGGCTTTCGGTGACACTCCACATCAGATATTGACAGATCCATTTCTCAAACATCTGAACTGCTGGGGATCGAATCCTCATAGAGATTGAATCCAAACTTATTGTCTTTTTTTTTTCTATTGTGAGCACATTGGCACACATTAAAAATGAAATTCTGTTGCCGGCTCTCAAAAGAAAGTATATATCTACCTGTACACATACACAACACACATATACACATCCTATATACATACCTCCATACCTCCATACATACCACCCATACCTCCATACTCCATATCACCATACACCATACACCATACCTCTATACATCCATACCACGATACCTCCATACCTCTATACATACATGCCCCCATACCTTCACACTCCATAATTCCATATTTTCATACTCCATACCTCTATACCACCATACTCCATACCTCTATAGATACATACCTCCATACCACCATACCCCATTCTCTATACATACATACCTCCATATCACCATACCTCCACACTCCATAACCTCCATATTTTCATACTCCATACCTCCATATTCCATACCTCTATACCACCAAACTCCATACCTCTAGGGAAACATACCTCCATACCTCCACACTCCATACTTCCATACCTCCAAACTCCATACCTCCACATTTTCATACTCCTTACCTTCATACCAAACGTGATTGCAGAAAATATGACTTCAGCAACAGAGTGGTCAATGTCTGGAATACTCTACCTGTGATTTCTTCCCCAAACCCCAAAAACTTTAACCTTAGACTGGCTACTATTGACCTCACCCCTTTCCTAAGAGGTCTGTAGGGGGCGTGCATAAGTGCACCAATGTGCCTACCGTCCCTGTCCTATTATTTCTTTTTATTTTTCTTATATGTATCCATTTCATGTATTCATAACCATGTTTATATTTATACCTATTATCTTGTAAGCGATTGACAAATCAAATAAATAAATAAATAAAATTCCATACCTCCATGTTCCATATCTCCACACTCCATACCTTCATATCTCCCTATTTTCATACTCCATACTTCCATACCTTCATACTTCCATATTTGATACCTCCATACCACCATACTCCATAACCTCCATATTTTCATGCTCTATACCTCCATATTCCATACCTCCATACCACCATACTCCATACCTCCACACTCCATACCTCCATATTTTCATATTCCATATGTCCATACCTCCATATTCCATACCTCTATACATAGATACCTACACACCACATACTGCATACCTCCATACTCCATACCTCCATATTTCATACCTCTATACCGCCATACCTCCATACCACCATACTCCACATCTCTATACCTCCATATTTTCATACTCCATACCTCCAATGATCCATACTTCCATACTCCATTCTTCAATACTTCCATACTCCATACCTCTATACATACATACATCCCTTTTAAATAAATAGTGGAAGGTGGGAGCTTTGAGGTGGAAAAGATGATTGGCCAAACTGAATCCCTCTCTGATGGTGTGGAACCCACCATGCATCTGGGATGCTTCTCACATGACACAAGGGGTTGTGTGGTCCCTTAAGGAACATCAAGTTCTTAGATAGTGACCATGTCCAAGGGAAAACCTCTTGGGAGCAAGGTTCACTTTATGTCATCTTCCCTTTACTGTCCACCTGAATCCTTCCTGGCTGTGAAGGAGTTCTGGACAGAAGTGACACATCAGTCATCCATCCAAAATATTTATAACGTTGTTCACGTCTACCAAGCTTCAACCTTGGGATGGATCTGTGGGTGGGATTAGGAGAAGCTCCTTCAAATCCAGGTTGAGGTCATGATCAAGACATTTCCATCACTGTGGCCAACTCGTGTCCCTCCTTGGTATTGAGATCAAGAAGAAGGATTGACCAGATGGGCTCAGGGATTAGAAGCACTCCTCGATTTATGACCAGAATGGAGCCCAAATTGTCTGCTAAGCGAGACATTTGTCAAGTAAAGTTTTGCCCCCTTGTATGGCCACTATGGGGAAGGGAATTCCTTGTCACCATGGGGAAGGGAATCGCTGCAGTTGTTCAATTAGTGACACGGTCATTAAGCGAATCCGGCCTCCCCATGCTCAACTGTCATTAAGTACGAAGTGGTTTTGCCAAGCGTCCCAAATTGGATCACATGTACGTAGGGATGCTGCAATGGCCTTGAGTGCGAAACACAGCCATAAGTCTGTTTCTTTCAGCGCTATTGTAAATGTGGTCACTAAACGAACTGTCATAAGTTGGGGATTTCCTGTAGCTGGTTCCTTATTAACCCAGAGAAGGTTTTCTTCAATTCTTTGGCCAAAGTGATAGCGAGGAATAATCTTGGAGTCTCTGGAATCGCAGAAATGCTACCCCATAACCAATAGAAAGAGGTCAAATGTTTATTATGGCATAATCTATATATACATATAGTATAGAGCAGTGGTTCCCGGACTTTTTCAGTCCACCGCCCCCTTGGTGCTACAAACTCATCCTTGGTGCCCCCCCCCACCCAGGGATGGGATTCAAATTTCTGTGGTCGTGGCCTAATTTGAGGGTAGAAGTCCGGCTTTCCATCTCTCTCTTTCCAAGGCTCCGGGCATCACTTATTTAGCTTGCTTGGGTGAGCTGGAGGCAGCCCGTCCCACCGCGGCTCCATCCCGTCAGCCGCCGGGAGATTTCCTTGCAACCGGCTTGACCCGGCCCAGGTGGGGGATCTGTTGCGGCTCGGTGCAGGCAGCCTTCCGAGATGGGAAGGGAAAATCCCGCCTGCAGCGGTACGCTGCGCAGATTCCCTGTGCCTGCAAAAAACCCTCCAGCCGCCGCATGTCTGGGTGCTTTTTGGAGCAAAAACTACCAACCTCCGACTTCGCTTGCTCTGCTTCTCAACGCGCCCCTGTGGCCGTCAGCGATTGTCGTGCATGCGCCCGATGTCGTATATGCGTAATATGGACTGACTGGCCAGGGAACGAAGGAGTGGGTGGACAGGAGCAGAGCTAGGCAGGGGCTCGTTTTACCAGTTCTCCAATTACCAGAACGGTAATGAACGATAGAATCCCACGCCGGATTGCGCCCTGCGAGGGGGCCACCTCCAGCTCCCCCCCTGGCGCCTCTTAGCACCCCCCTAAGGCATCCCCCCCCCCCCAGGGAACCACTGATTTAAAGCATTTCTTCTTCTTCTATTATTATTATTATTATTATTATTATTATTATTATTATTATTATTATTATTATTATTATTATTATTAT
>BHEV01095767.1:0-18721 GCA_004319985.1 Emydocephalus ijimae
AAAGTCTTCGCTAAACTAGACTTAGCTCAGGCATATCAACAACTACCGGTAGATGAAAAAACGGCACAGGCACAGACGATCGTGACACACCGAGTTACCTTTAAATGTACCCGACTCCAATTTGGAGTGAGCGTAGCCCCAGGGATCTTTCAGAGCTTGATGGAAAGACTATTGCAAGGGATTAAAGGTGTTGTCCCCTACTTTGATGATGTGTTAATCGCTGCCCCTACTTCCAAAATCTTACGGGACCGCCTGAGAATGGTCCTCCAGAAATTCAAAGACGCAGGGCTTAAAGTGAAGAAAAATAAGGGAAACTGTACAGATCGTGTCGAATTTTTAGGGTATTTAATTGACAGTCAGGGCATTAACCCTACCGATAGCAAATTGAGAGCAATAAAAAACGCTCCCAAACCCCGGAATAAGGCCAACCTTCAGGCGTTTCTAGGCCTTATCAACTTTTATAACGTATTCCTGCCACACAAAGCAACTGTAGCTGAACCCCTACATCGTTTATTGGACAAAAAAAGCAATCTGGGTATGGGGACATAGAGAAGAGCAGGCGTTTCGAAATGGAAAAAAAACTACTGACTTCTGACGCTGTACTGATGCAGTACAATGAGACTTTGCCATTAACGATCACGTGTGATGCATCGCCCTTCGGAGTAGGCGCCATTTTGAGCCACGTTTTGCCTAATGGTAGCGAAGCCCCTGTTGCCTATTTCTCAAAGACTCTTTCAAAAACAGAGCGCAACTACAGTCAGATTGATAAAGAAGCCTTTGCCATCGTGTCTGCTGTCAAGAGATTTCATGAGTACGTGTACAGCCGAGCTTTTACTATAGTGACTGACCACAAACCTTTGCTGGGAATAATAGCGAGAGATAAGCCAACCCCCTATATATTATCTCCCAGAATGACTCGCTGGTCAGAATTCTTAGCTGCTTATAATTATCGGCTGCAACACCACCCGGGGAAAGCCATTCCCCATGCCAACGCCTTGAGCCGAGCACCGCTTCCAGAGACTATCGATGACCCCGCGCCTACAGTGACTGCGCTGCAGATCGAGACTCTTCGCACGCCGCCATTAACAGCCCGAGATATCGCGATGGAAACAAAACACGACCCCACCTTAGCACGAGTCCTCAGTTGGGTGGAACGCGGATGGCCATTGGACCAGGTACCTGATGACTACGCACCATTCAAGAGTCGTCAAACAGAACTGTTTTCACAAAAGGTCTGCGTCATCTGGGGAGATAGAGTCGTTGTCCCAGAGCGACTTCAACAAGCAGTCCTGAGAACCTTGCACGATGGCCACCCCGGCATCGTGCGCATGAAAGCCCTCGCACAAAGCTATGCATGGTGGCCAGGCATCGACAAGCAAATCGAGACATGGGTCAAAGCTTGTCACAAATGCCAAGAAGTAAGCAACGCCCCACCAAAAGCAATCCCAACCGAATGGGAAACACCATGGGGACCATGGTCCCGTATCCATCTGGACTTTGCAGGGCCTACCAAAGGCCACACATTCTTGTTAACCGTGGATGCCTTCTCAAAATGGCTCGAAATCCACCAAATGAAGAACACAACAACCAAAGCGGTCATTAAGAAACTGGACAGACTGTTTGCAACACACGGATTACCAGACGTTCTGGTATCCGACAACGGGCCCCAATTTACTGCGCTGTCTTTTGAACAGTACCTGACAGACTGCGGTATTCGACATGCGCTGACTTCGCCTGCACATCCTGCGGCCAATGGAACGGCCGAGCGCATGGTACAATTCGTCAAGAAAACACTACAAAAAATGGACTATGACAACATCGAGGAAAAAATAAACCGGATCCTCTTTTTACAGCATATCACTCCACACAGCGTCACCAACAAAACTCCCGCCGAGTTGCTAATGGGATGGAAGGTCCGCTCCCACCTCGACCGGTTACACCCAGCGTACGAACCTGAGAAACCACACGGATCCAGCGGGCGATGCCGTACCTTCCAGGTAGGTGACTTGGTATTCGCTAAAAACTTATTGGGCGATCCGTTGTGGGTCGAATCGACTGTAATCCATGTAACTGGCCCTAGATCATACCTCGTGCAATGCCGCGATGATAGACTATGGAAGTGTCATATCGATCAACTACGATCAAGGCTGCAGTCAGGGATCTCTGAGTCCCCTGATGACCAAACTGAGGGGGGAGGAGGTACAGAGGAAGATGAACTTGAAGTAGCAGAAAACCTTTTTGAAAGGAACGATAGCGGAATAGAAACACATGAAGAGGAATCAGGGATGGGAGTGAGCTCGCCTCATGGTGATACCGAAGTTGTTGGTGACAACGAAAATTTGAATTCAGAGTCAGAGGCACCCCTTTCTCCAAACATTGGCCTACCTCAACAAGAGTGCAGCCAAATACCGGGTGCACAATGAAAATCAAATAGACTAACAAAACAACCGTCCTACCTCAAGGACTACATGACTGCACCCCGTAAACGGAACCCGGGGGGAAGGGATGTTGTGAATGAATAAATGTATTAATAAAGTTATCAGGAGCTTGACGTCAAGTGCAGGGTTCTGGCCCTGCACTTCTGATTGGCCGTTAAATGGTGAGATCAGATTGGTCCGTTCAGGAGAATCTGATTGGCCATTAACGAGCCTTTCTCATTGGTAATCGGAGCTAGCGCTCCCTGGTTTTCATTGGTTGAATATCTAATAAGTTGCCTATATAAGGAAGGCTGTAGCAGCCATCGAGTTGAGCTGTCACACCATGTAAATAAAGAGTTGAAGTTCACCATTTCACCGGCTCGTCTCCATTCTTTCGCGCCCACACTCAGTACTTAACACCTGCCACCTAACAACTGTTAGTAAGACTTAATAACTGTTGAATAAGAAAGTACTTGGAGACAGCAGAATTGAAGAGAAAGAACTGCAGAAGATAACAAAATATAAAGACCTAAAATAGAAGTAGAATGAAAAAACGCAAAAGTAGCAATTGTAATAGGTGCCCTTGGTGCAATTCCAAAACATCTCGAGCCCCATTTGAAGACCAAATAACCTTCAGTCAATTGCAAAAGGCAGCTTTACTTTTAAAGCTTATATAATCTATAATAATACTTTTAACACTGTCAAACAATATTTGCCTATCACATGCCCTTGGGGTAGGCGGATAAAAATGCAGCGGGAGTCTAAATATCTGGCTGACTGTGTGACCAACAATAATACAGTCCCAATGAAGTGGCTATGGGACTTGTATGCTCTGAGGAAGAGGCCAGCTTTGCCAGAGAAGATTCAACTGCACTGGACAGGCCTCATCAGATGAGCCAGACAAAGAATGTGTGTCTCATAAACAATTTAGAGAAACTTATACCAGATTAGTCATTGCCCAGACCAACAATGACTAGGTGCCAAGCGTTGGGACTTCCTGGATATCTGGTGACCAAAGGATTGCAGAACAACCAGGGCCAGAAGCTGCAGGACCGCTGGAAGAAAAAAAAAATGTTCACCCTTTGCAAATGTACAGATTGAAAATAAAGAAATAATGATTTGCTATTATAAATCAAGTTCAGTGAGAAAAGAGTATCTGAAAAGAACTCATCAAATCTGGAAATAGCAACATCCAAAATCAGAAATAACAAACCAGAAAATAGCAGATCAAAATTGATTTATAATATAAAATAAAATATTCACAGGAGCAGAATTGGAAGAACTGCAAAGATCTATCAAGGTAATTGATACCTTGCCAGTAGAAGCTCAGACTGTAGAGGCAAACCAGGGAAATTAGCAATAAAGGAAGCCAGGAAGATATTGAACCATTTTCATTAGCAAACCAGGCTCCTTTCCTCTGTTTTCTCCTCAGAAAGAACAAAGTCTTCTGACTGAAAACAGAGGAACTGAAATGAAGAATAACTGAGTATCTATAACACCACAAAAATGAAAGAATAATGTTGCCTGCTTTTAAGCTTTTTACAAAAAAAAAAAAAAAACAGCTAGCACAAGTATTAAAAGATGTTAGTACTGTAGTACTGAAGGTAAGCATCAGCTCACCGCAATAAACAAATTAACCCATGTACAGCATAGCTGCAGTTATAATTGAACATCTTGGATGGAAAACAACAACCCCAAAAAGCCAAAAGTTCATCAGCAAAATGGAAAGAGCAGGTTGGAAAATAAGATCAGCATGCCGTGATCAGATGCAAGCAAGCTAGAGCAGATGGAAGAAAAGAGGAGTTGAGAGGTTGTCTTTATCTAGCAACACAGGTGGACATGGAATTTTGCAAGAACATCAACCAATGTACTTGCAAGAAGAAAATAGGGCATGGAAAAATATCTGAAGGACACCAAAGAAGATGCAGTGAAGCTAGTACTGTATACCACGAAGGTTTTCTGAATAACAAGGAGACCAAACTCGAAGAACAGAAAGGAGACATTTCAAGGCAAAGTAACCAGTACATTAAAAAAAAAAAACCTAGCAGACAAAGCAGATAACAAGGCCTGTAAATGTCTAAGAGCAGGAAAGTTGAAGAAAGCGATGCAGGATCCAATTCTAAGCATTAAGAACAAATGTATAAACAGCCAGAACTGAGAAAACAGCTTTTTTGCCGCCTCTGCAAAAAAGTTGAAGAAACAGTAGACTACCTAATAAACTACTGCAAAAATATCATACAGGTTGATCACAATCAAGAGACAGACCAAATAGCAACACTTGCACATTGGAATATCTGCAAGAAATACCATTCACCAGCAAGCAAGACCTGGTGGGACCACAAAAGAGACAAAGTAATTAAAAAATAAATAAATTAAAGTGCTCTGTGACTTTAGAATTTAAACAGACCAGCCAGCAATTGCGATACAACACCTCAGACTTAAAAATTGTTGACAGGAAAGACAAAATACCCTGGAATACTAGTAGACATTGCAGTACCTGGAAATATCAAAATAGAAGAAAAAGAACTGGAGGAAAAACAGAAAATATAAAGATTACAAATAGAAGTAGAATTATTGTGGCAGAAGAAAACAAAAATAGTACTCTTGCTAATAGGCTGTTTGGGTACAATCTCAACTGGACCACTACCTGAAAACCACTGGCACTATCACCATGGGATGATTCTAACCTTTACTTGGAACAGCTTAATTCTGCAAAGATGCAAACAACACCTGCCTATTCCAGGTTGTTGGGAAGGATCTGGCAAGTGGACAAAAAGGCCAAGTCCAGTCTAAATATCTGGCCATGTGTGAGCAACCATAATAAGGTCTATAATTAACTAACTTTTCCCCTCAATTATTCCAGTTACACTTGCAATAAATAAACCATAATTGAATTTTATTTTAGATCTTATCACTCAGTAGACCCTGAAATAAATGCTAGTGCAAAATTGATGTTCTATGTATATTTACCAGGGAGTAACAGAGCTGAACAGAAATCTTTGGAATACATGTAGACAGAACTGGACTGGAAAAAGATTGTTTCTTGGGTGACTTTTATATAATAACGAAAACTTACATGAATAAATACATATTACAATGTTGTTCAATATGAAGTCGCAGCTATCGATTAATTAGAGGGTGGATTGTTCCTGGATATTTTTTCCAAGATTCACCAGTCTCTCAATATAACATCTTCCACATTTTGGGGGGGGGGGGTTGTTGGTTGGTTGTTTGCAGACTTTTCATTAGCAGACTAGGTAACTTTATCAGCACTGATGAGGTTACCTAATTGAATATCTACAAACAAATAGCCAAGGTCAGAGGAATACCAAGGACTCAGTAATTCAACAACTAGATATATTATCTTGTCTCAGGAGGAAGGTTTTCTTTTTTCTTTGTAAGAGAAATTAACAACGTACCCGAAATGGCAGAATTAGCCTCTTCCTTGAAAACCTGCTTTTTGTAACATCTGAAAGCCTGAGAAAAGGCTTAAAACAAAACAAAACAAAAGCCTCATTCAAGTCAAGGTCTTATCTAAAAGGCAGGTGCTCCCATATCCAGCAGCACTGATCTGGATAAGGAAGTCTGGTGTTTTCCCTTCTCTTGAGGCATCTTCTAAATCTTCCCCAGCCTGAAGTCCTTAGATTGCAGTTCTATCAGTTTCCACAACATCCAGCGTGGTGGGTTGAAGGACACCTTCCCAAGATCTAACTGCCTTCCCTACCAAGTGTGTAAACACCTGCTGGCGTTAAGAGTTGCCTACCCATTTCCCCATTGCAAGGTTCAAGAGTGAAGATTTGCTTCTTTCTGACAAAAGTTGGCGGTGACCCAATACAATATTATTGCATACCAGTTGTGGGGATAACAGAACAATATCCACAACCTGCCATTGCTCATACGCATTGTTGTTTTTTCATTTGGTAAGAATGCTGGGACATTTTTTTCCTGTGTTCATACATAGACACCAACATCAAATCATATCCATAGGCTACATTCAGTCCATGCACAGTGTCCAGGGCATCTCTCATTGGGAGAAGAGCCAACGGGCCTCTAATTGTCCACAAGGCGTGTATAAGTGCACCAACGTGCCTAACCGTCCCTGTCCTATTGTTTCTTTTTATTTTTCTTATATGTACCCATTTCATGTATTTGCAACTACCTATATATTTACCCCTTTTATCTTGTAAGCGACTGACAAATCTAAATAAATAAATAAATAAATAAATAACGTTCTACCCAACTGATCCTGCGCTGTCTTGAAACAAAGCTTGAGCGACACTTCCACCATTAAGTACGGTAGTTAAAAGACTTTTCCAAGGCTTAGCCTGGGGAACAACCCAGTCCAATTTACGACCGCATAAACAATAAAGAATAAATATATAAATAGCTCCTTTCAGGGCTTCTGGGCTTGCCTTGCCCACGCAATCCAAGCTGCTCCTCCTTTATGAAGGAAGGGCCACAAGACCAGTTTTTTGTTTTGTTTTGTTTTGTTTTCAGGTGGCTCTTCCCACGGCAGAATTCAAACTCACGAAACAGGGGCGCGAGTTTTCCTTCCCGATCCCTCCCCCTTTCAAGCGCAAGCGGTTCAGATCAGCGGCGTGTTATTTGCCCCGCAAAGAGATGGAAAGAAGAGGAGCGACGCCTCCCCCCCCCCAAACAAACCCCCGCGAAGAAAGGCCATTTCCAAGGCGGCCAAAGGGAGAGGGGGTTAAGATTTCCCCTGGCTCCCGCTGACTTTTCTTTGCTCCGAGGCTTGGACAGCGAAGCGCAGAAAAGCAAGCGCAAAAAAAGGGATGGGAGAATGCGGGGTTGGAGGGGAAGGTGGAGAGAGCCGGCATGGGTCGGTCGGGGAGCGGGGGGTGGGAATCCCAGGATAACGGGACCCCCACCCACCCACCCAGCGCAATCCGAGTGCGCCTGCCCCGGCTTGCTTTCCCCCACCTTCTTTTTTTTCCCCAAAGGGTCCGGCATTTCTCACCTGGCTCCCAAGCGAAAGCGAACAGGTGAAAGCTTCCCTCCTTCGCCTCCGTTCAAGCCACAGCGTCGTGGTCCCCCTCCTCCCCCCCAAACCACAGGGAGGGGTCGGGGGTGGAAGCGAGAAATCCTCACTGGAACGGGGGAAGCGCCCCGAGGAAAAAGAGAGAGGAGAGGAAGGTGTAGGAAGAGGTAAAGGGGCGTCAGGGCGACCGGCCCCGAGGGGTGAGGGAAATGAAATCCCGGCCTGGGGCAAAGGCACTTACCGGCTTTGCAAGGATCTTTGTAATCTATGGCTTCAGCCTGATCCTCCGGGGGGCTGAAATCGTAAACGTAGTCGAAATCCAAGCCGGAGCAACGGGAGCGGCAGAGTTTGTTCCAGAGGGTCACCCCAGCCAGCCACAGAGCCATCCTCCAGCAAAACATGGTCAGGCTCCTCGGCGGAGAGGTGGGAAGAAGAGAGGGCGAGGGAGGCAGGCAGGCAGGCGCCGGGGGGCCCAGGAGCGGCGGAGCGGACGTGTGTGGCTCTGGAGCGGGGTGGGGGGGGCGGGCGGGCGGCTTGGAGAGGGAAGCCGCGGCGCCGTAGGGAGAAAGGGCAGCGAGAGCCTCTCGTCCGCGCCCGGGGTGGCTTCGCTTCTCTTCTCCAGGGGGATCGGACCCGGAGCTGGGGCTTCCCCCCATGCAAATGAATCGGGGAGGCTGCTGTGCGCGCGTGGGCGAGGGTGGGAGTGTGCGCGCGCGCGCGTGTGTGTGTGTGTGCGCGCGCGTGGAGGGCGAAAGGGCTCCGACCCACCGCGAGGAGAGGGAAGCCCGACTCGCCCGCCTGGGTCGTCCCGTTTCCCCGTCCCCCTCTAACAACGGCTTCCCTTTCTCTCGCCTCTGTCAAAAGGCCGAGCAAACTTTTTCTGCCTTCCCGCCGCCGCCGCCACCGCCGCTTCAGCAGCAGCAGCGGAGGCACCGCGCTACCAGCGGCTCTTCTGCCCGGGGGGAATCCAAGTGCTTGGAAGAATCTCCTTCTCCCGCTCGCCGCTCGCCGAGCTTTCTGCTCTTCCCGAGGTTGGGCGCTGGAGTCGGGCTGCACATCAGCAAAGCGGGCAGGAAAAAGATGTCCTGGGAGGTGCGGAGGAGGAGGAGGGCCAGGAGCACGGCAGCCCTGCAGTGATGGCAGCGCGTCAGCAAAGGAGAGAGAGAGAGAGGAAGGAAAAGTGCAAAGGCTTCCCCCCCCCCCCCAGCCCCGTTGTTTCTTTTTTTTTTCTTGTCTTTCCAGTATAATTTGTCTAGAGTTTTTCCTCCGGTCCGCCCCCCCTCTCCTTTTAATTAGCAAAGAGAGAGAGAGGAAGGAAAAGTGCAAAGGTTTTTCCCCCCCCGTCTTTTCTTTTCTTCTTTTCTTCCCAATATAATTTGTTTATAGAGTTTTCCCTCCGGTCCGCCGCCTCCTCCTCCTCCTCCTCCTCCTCCTCTTTTTAATTAACAAAGAGAGGAAGGAAAAGTGCAAAGGCTTCCCCCCCGTTTTTTCTTTTTTCTTTTTTTCTTTTCTTCCCAATATAATTTGTCTAGAGTTTTCCCTCCGGTCCGCCTCCTCCTCTTTCCTTCCCCCCCCCTTTTAATTAGCAAAAAACATCCAGCAGAATCTTCGCCGTCGGCATCCTACTTGATTTTTATGCCGAGCCGCAGGGCCAGCGAGACGGGCTGCTGCTGCTGCTGCTGCTGCTGTCTGATCGGCTGCCTCCGATAGCCTTTTATAGGAAAACACGCGCGCCTCTCCGGTGCGCCCCGTTCCCGCCGTGCAGCGGCTGCCTGTTTTGGAGATAAGCGGAGCGGAGCACAACTTTAGGCAGAGGACAGTGACCGGAGCGAGCGAGCGGGTGGGAGAAGAGAGAGAGAGAAGAGACTCGAAAGAGGCCGGCCGTGATTGTCTCGCGGTGCCTCCCCGAGGTCGCCCGAATCCGGGAACGAAGATGGAAAGCAGGTTCGGCGAGGGTGGAGCAATAAACGGGGGATGAGAAAGGAATTGCGGCGCTTGACCCCCCCCCCCCCGGGCCTCTGCCTCTTTGGCTTTCTGCTGCCCGCGTGCAGAGCGCGAGAAAGGGAAGGAAAGTTGTTTTTGTTTGGGGGGGGGAGTATGTTTTTTTTCCCTTTTTCTTTTTTAAGGCGTCCACCGGTTTGTTGAGCGGGATAATGAAGCCCACGGCTGACCTGCAAAGTTCAGCCAAGGAAAAGCTGTTTCAGACTGAGGAAAGCTGAAGAGGAAGAATATGAAAACAAAGCAGGTTGCGCATCAGCCGCGAACAGAAGTAGAAGTAGTAGCAGTCGTCATTGTTTTTTTTTTTTTTTGCAGGCAGCTCGGCCCTGGCTTTTCCAAGCGGATGCGAGAGGTTAACGGGGGTTTTCAGAAGCGAAGTTTCCGCCACCGGCTTCATCTCCTTCCCTTCCCTCGCTTGGGAAGTGCGCGCTGTGCCTTCTTCGCTTGCAGCGAGCGGACGCCCAAACGCTAGCCAGCCGGGGAGGGCTGGATTTGTTTTCTAAACCTCCCGAACGAATCCGCGACTTTAAAAAGCTGACTTTAGCCGATCAGCCTGACCAAAAATAAATAAATAAATAAAACGTGGGACTCGACTAAGAGAATAACAACACAGGGATATATCTCAGAGAGGGCGGGGAGGAGGAGGACGACTGAGATGCTTCGTGTGTGTGTGTGTGTGTGAATATGAATATATATGTATGAAGTGTATATGTGTGTGTGTGTGTGTTTTCACGGGTATTTATATGTATGGTATTTAGGTTTCTTCGGGTATTTTCCCACATCTTAATATTTGTGCTTTTAAAGACGGGAAAATACCCGAAGAAACCTAATATACATACATACATACCCGCGACTTTAAAAGCTGACTTTAGCTGATCAGCCTGACTAAAAATAAATAAATAAAACGTGGGACTCGACTAAGAGAATAATAACAGGGATATATCTCAGGGCGGGGAGGAGGAGGAGGACTGAGGTATGTGTGTGTGTGTATGAATATATGTATGATGTATATATGTGTATATGTATATATGTATGTGTTTATATGTATGTATGTTATGTTTTCACAGGTATTTATATGTATGGTATTTAGGTTTCTTCAGGTATTTTCCCACATCTTAATATTTGTGCTTTTAAAGCACAAATATTAAGTTGTGGGAAAATACACGAAGAAACCTAAATATCATACATACATACATACACTGCTCAAAAAAAATAAAGGGAACACAAAAATAAGACATCCTCAATCTGAATGAATGAAATATTCTTATTAAATATTTTGTTCATTACATGGTTGAATGTGCTGACAACAAAATCACACAAAAAATATCAGTGGAAATCAAGTTTAGCAACCCATGTAGGTCTGGATTTGGAATTACACTCAAAATTAAAGTGGGAAAAAACACTCGGCTGATCCAACTTTGATGTAATGTCCTTAAAGCAAGTCAAAATGAGGCTCAGTAGTGTGTGTGACCTCCACATGCCTGTATGACCTCCCTACAACACCTGGGCATGCTCCTGATGAGGTGGTGGATGGTCTCCTCCCACACCTGGACGAAAGGATCCCCCAACTCCTGGACAGTCTGGTGCAACGTGGTGTTGGTAGATGAAGCGAGACATGATGTCCCAGATGTGCTCAATTGGATTCAGGTCTGGGGAATGGGCGGCCCGTCCATAGCATCAATGCCTTCATCTTGCAGGAACTGCTGACAGACTCCAGCCACATGAGGTCTAGCATTGTCTTGCATTAGGAGGAACCCAGGGCCAACCGCACCAGCATATGGTCTCGCAAAGGATCTGAGGATCTCATCTCGGTACCTAATGGCAGTCAGGCTACCTCTGGTGAGCATATGGAGGGCTGTGCAGCCCCCTAAAGAAATGCCTCCATGTTCTGGACTGACAGACACAGCAAACTTTCTTGCCACAGCTCGCATTGATGTGCCATCCTGGATGAGCTGCACTACCTGAGCCGCTTGTGTGGGTTGTAGACTCTGTCTCATGCTACCACTAGAGTGACAGCACCACCAGCATTCAAAAGTGACCAAACCATCAGCCAGAAAGCATAGGAACTGAGAAGTGGTCTGTGGTCACCACCTGCAGAACCACTCCTTTATTGGGGATGTCTTGCTAACTGCCTATACTTTCCACCTGTTGTCTATTCCATTTGCACAACAGCATGTGAATTTGATTGTCAATCAGTGTTGCTACCTAAGTGGACAGGTTGATTTCACAGAAGTGTGATTGACTTTGAGTTACATTGTGTTGTTTAAGTGTTCCCTTTATATTTTTGAGCAGTGTGTATGGATAGATAGATAGATAGATAGACGGCATGCCAGTATTAGAATGGAAGTAGTGTCAAACTCTTACGTGCTCACAGATTTATTTATTTATTTATTTTACACCCATAGACTTTTCTGCTGTCTGCAAAGAGCCCACATACAAAAAGGGAGGGGAAAGAGACTTTAGTTAATCGGATTTTTCCAAGTGCTCATACTTGGCCATGCAAAGGAAGATGTGTTCCTACCTTCCTATATAAGTTGGGATGCTTACAGGTTGCTTATGGTTGCAAAAACTGTACCTTGATAACTATGACAAACAACTTAAGTTTCCCTCTGCTCCCTGCAGGATGTTCTGGACAAAAAGTGTGCAAGCCCTTCAGATCAAGATCAAGACTTGAGATGTGATCCAGTAACACCAAGCCCTAAATTTCCATCCAGAGGTTAATGTATACATGTGAATTCATCCTCACATCTACCAAGAAACTGCTTCCTCATCACATCTGCAGTCATAAATGCTGCTGACTATAGAGCCCTGGAAGGATAGTTAATATTTGAGGAAAAGGATACCCAGGCACAACAGGAGGTTGGTAGATGTGGTGATTAAAACAAAACATCTGAGAAACGGCATCTTGTCCATAGGATTTATTAAATACTCTTATATGTTTGAATAGCCTTAGTGGTTAAAAAAACGGCCCAGTTTCTGTGTACTGTCCTGATGAAAAGCTGTTTTTCCATTCAAAATTGTTCTCTTCTGTGGAAAGGCTGTTTATCCCCACAGCATAATATTGTGCTGGTGCAGAAAATTATTTTTGAAACCGTTAAAAAAAAGCAGAATATCAACTAAAAGATGGTTTTCTTTAAAATCCTTCATATTTGCTTTATTTTATGGATGCTATACAATAAACTAAACCTGGGACGTGATACGTTTCTGCTGGAAGCCAAGGACAAAAATAGAGCCTTCTCCTATTTCATGGATAGAATCAATCCAAGGTGACAGTTCAGAATTCTGTTTTCCTTGTGAAAAGCTTGGAAAAGCTTGAGGCATCTTTGCCTTTTGATATTATTATTACTTCAGTAGCTGGGCAGAACCTGTCCTGTAAATAACAATGAGATTTATTTTTGAAATTCCCAGAATTATAGTTCCTATTACATTACATTTGCTGTCGTGACTAGATTACTTCAAAAAAAAATTTTTTTTTGAAGAAAACAAAGCTGGACAATTGGAATTACAAACTTTAACTGAAGATCAACAGATCTTAGTTAAATAGTGCCATAGCTTTTACCAAGACAAACGTGATATCGATGTTTTAACGCAGTGGAGCGCAGTAATTATTCTCCGTATTAATAATGGAATGTAAGATGGAGTAGGAGGCTTTTTAATTCAAAATGTGTGGCAATAAACCAACATCTGACAGGATGCTTGATTGATTAAAAAAAACCTGTAAAACTTCAATCAATGAAATCCAGCTCTTTAATAAAGCATTCAAATATTACAAATAAAAACTTCAATCAATTGCCCTGATTACAATTTTTTTTAAAATGTACCTTGTTCTGGGCTTAGAAACTGTCCTGGGATAGAATCAGACATAATGAGAAGAGGATTTTAATGATTTACAGGCAGTGCTCGACTTATGACCACAATTAAGCCCAACATTTATGTTGTTAAGCGAGACATTGTTAATGTTGTTAAGCGAGACATTGTTGCTCTACTTTACAATCTTTCTTAATTGTTAAGTAAATCACCGCAGCTGATAAAATAGTAACCCAGTTGTTCAGTAAATCTGCCTCCCCCCTCAAAAAAATTGATTTTTCTTTTCAGAAGTTCGCAAAAAGTGATCACATGATCTTGGGACACAATGGTCATAAATATAAACTAGCAGGTAAGCATCTGGATTTTTTGGTCACATGATCATGGGGATGCTGGAAAGGTTGTAACTGAAAAACAGTCATAAGTAATTTTTTTCACAAAATGAACGCTCGTAAGTTGAGGATTACCTGTATTTCCCAAATGGCATCATGGCTGCAAAAGAAAAGTATGCAGTCTCCAGTGTCCCAGTCTGCCTAGTTGAATTTGGAATTAAATACTGTATATCGTCCCTGCAAGAAATTTAATTATTCCAGAAAGTTACACATACACATCGTTTCTTAACCTCCGGACAGCAATATGTCCCTGCCTTTAGCTTCACTGATAGATAAACTTGAAGACAATTGGTCTTAAGGACCTCTAAGAAAGCTGAGAAAAGACCTGGATATATTTATGCCAAGATACTAAGGCAACTTGACCTGGGAAGATAAGACAATGAAGTTGCAGGTAGGTAGGTAGGTAGGTAGGTAGGTAGGTAGGTAGTTAGGTAGATAGATAGATAGATAGATAGATAGATAGATAGATAGATAGATAGATAGATAGATAGATAGATAGATAGATAGATTAACAGAGTTGGAAGGGACCTTGTAGGTCATCTAGTCCAACCTCCTGCCCAAGCAGGGGACCCTATACCATTTCTGACAAATGGCAGTCCAATACGCCGCCTATGGTTAGACTTAAGCATAGTACGCAAAACTATCTCCTACAATGTCCTACTAGTCAATGACTACTTCAGCTTCAACCCAACAATACAAGAGCATGCAACAGATACAAACTCAATGTTAACTGCTCCAAACTTGATTGCAGAAAATACGACTTCAGCAACAGAGTGGTCAATGCCTGGAATGCGCTTCCTGACTCTGTGGTTACATCCTCTAACCCCGACTCCTTTAACCTCAAACTATCCACTATAGACCTCACCCCTTTCCTAAGAGGTTTGTAAGGGGCATGCATAAGTGCACCATCGTGCCTCCCATCCCTGTCCTATTGTTCCCATTTATTCGTACCTATTTCCTGTATTCTTACTCATGTTTATACTTATACCTATTATCTTGTAAGCAATTGACAAATCAAATAAATAAATCTCTTCTTGAAAGTCTCAAGTGATGAAGCTCCCACAACTTCTGAAGGCCAGCTGTTCCATAAATATATATATATATATATCTTCAATTTTCCGTTTCTAGTCTAATTGTGAAAAATAGAACAAGCCCATGAATCATATTTTTTGCAAGCTGTTTAATTTAACAGCCATTTCTGAACTAAAGGATTTTTTCCTTTCCCAAATCACACATAAACATCTACAGTAATACCAGCCCACTCATAACTCTGATATTCCATCTGTCAATATACATAATCAAAGTCTGTCCATACAGTCATTCCCAAGTAGGTAACAAAAGCCAACAGAGAGAGGCTGTCTAATTGAAAAGACCCTCTCTGCATTTTCCTGTTTATCCAAAGATTTGTGAGGTTGTTGCATATATTCTTTTTAAAAAATCATTAAAAAGTCAAATAATAGGTAGTAGCAATTCATTTTATTTCAAGAGAGCTTTGTTTGCCAACCTTAAAAAAAGGATTACAGTTTATTCTGATTATATAATGTTGTCAGATTACAGTGGTAGCCTCTCTTCGCTGCCAGGAATATTAGAAGCAGAAAATATTTAGAATGAAAAATTCTTCATGACATGCATTGCAGTCTGGTCCTTTAAATTTAAATGCATCTACATTCTTCTGTTACTCCATTGGCTATTTCTTTTAACTTACATTATTATGTGGCAGCATTTACCAATAGTGAACCAGTTACAGACTGCTCTTTTTTTAAAAAAAGTTTTATTCAAGGGGAAAAAGTATTAGTTGAATCTAATACATCTCCAATCCTTTCAAGACTATTCATACAGCGATGGTTAATTTTCTCTTGATTTTATTCGGAAATATATCTCAATGACTTGAAGAACACATATCTCAGCTATCTTAATTGACTTTTCTTTACTTTTACTTTTTCTCCTCAGGATGAAAGTGACAATAGCTCTACTAGTTAATCTTTTTGTTATTGTTGTTATTCACAGCCTTAACAATAACATTACCCAAGCAAATTCCCTCCAGATGTGAACTGCATCTCCCATCACTTCATATCAACATGAACTCAATGGAACTGCCATGTAAATAAACCTTTATAAAATCCAGGTTAAGTAGATATCATACTAATCCTAAACTTAATTCAATTAATTTCAATTCAGTGTATAGAATGTGAAGGATGTGCATTTGTGTTTATTTTCGTAGTCATAATGTACACTGAAGAATTTTGTTGTATGAGGTACAATGACATAAAGCAAAGTAAAATAAACTTAATCTAAATTATAACCTTTCAGTTCCCAGGGGAAAATACTACATGTACAAGAAAATATTTTGATGTGGGAGACAAGAGACCAATTCCACCACCCCCAAACCTTTTTAACGGTGTCAAAATATGTGCTTTTACATGCTGTGTTAATATTATCTAGTTTATTACTGGATTGGCATGAGGATGACCCAAATGCCAGTCCATTCTAAGCCATGGAAACTTGTTCAGTGCCTTTGGGCCATTTATTCATAGCCCAATCTACCTAACGGAATTGTAATGAAAGAAGTAAGAACATTGATATTGTTCTGTTATGATATTCATTAAAGTTTCAGATGAAAGTAATAAAGAGGCAAACCCAAAGTAATTCTTCAATCTGGGTTAAATTTGTGCTTTTTCATCCTGTCCATTATTCCATTTCCAGCTATGCATAAATAACTGCCTGAAAGGGAAAAATGGGAAGGTGCCATACAGCAATTCCTCAAAAGTTGACTGAAAATAATATATAAAGGTCAGCATGATTCTAAATTTGCAGGTATTTTCTCTGGGTTTTTTTTTTTTAATATAGTTTTGGGGGAAAAAAAACTAATGCAAATCCCAGGAAACTTTATCTAAGATGGTTTGATGAAAAGGATGCAAAGATTTTAGCCTATCCTAAACAACTACAGTTGCTTTTTGGTGTGTGTCAGTATCCCTTGCTCTCATCAGGGAATAAATTAAATGTTCACAACTGTGAATAGTTACTTGAAATAAGATCCAGGAAAATTTAATTGGGAAAATGTTATTCAAAGTTGAAGAGGTTGGATTATGCTGTGAATGATACATTAATATTTCTGCTTTCAAAGTTTCTGAAATCTTCTGCTTCATAAAGAAACCCTGGGGATAAAGTCCTGATTTTTGTTGAGAAAATTGTGATTTTTCCACTTCAAATTGATGCAGGACTAGAAAACAACAATTCCATTCCTCAAAACTAGACAACGCTCAATCATATAGATCTGTAATCAGAGGTCGTCTGCTACAGGTTTGCCCGGATTCGGGCAGACCCGTAACTAACATTATAACCAGTTTGGCAAGCCACCAAATCCCACCCCTGGCTGGCCCCACCCTACCATGCCCTGCCACTCCTACCCTACCTCTCCCTCGAGTCTCCACGTGGCCCGTTTGGGTGTGAGGTGAGTTCAGGGCCCGCACGGAAGCTTGGGGCGGGGGAAAAAGGGACGTGCCGGAAGTCTGAAAACAGGCTCGTTTCTGGCCTCTGGAGCCTGGGGAAGATGAAAACACCCACCCACACACACACACACACCATGGTGCAGGAGACTGACTAGGCCACGCCCACCAAGCAACCAGGCAGACAACCCAGTTGCTAAAATTTTTGAATCCCATCTCTGCTTGTAACTGGTTCTGAACCAATATAAAGCTTCATGTGAAATTGCTGCAAGAGTCCAATGACGAATTGCACGCTGCTTATAAATGCAAAGAGGGCTTGTCAAGAAAAGTATGATCTTATCCACCAAGATTCTGTACTTGTCTTATCACCTTGACAGGAAATGATTTCGGTAACTACACTTGAAAATCTACACCAAAGTGATTAATTC
The DNA here is from genome assembly GCA_004319985.1 of Emydocephalus ijimae. Classification (NCBI taxonomy): domain Eukaryota; kingdom Metazoa; phylum Chordata; class Lepidosauria; order Squamata; family Elapidae; genus Emydocephalus; species Emydocephalus ijimae. Next base: position 17,485 of record BHEV01095767.1, read on the forward strand.
CAGTAAAAGTGCTAAAGAGTTTATATGCTTAATATGCTTTTATATGTTTATAAGTGCACCAATGTGCCTACCGTCCTTGTCCTATTGTTTCTTTTATTTTTCTTATATGTATCCATGTGTCCACAAGTATGTTTTTACTTATACATATTATCTTGGAAGCAATTGACAAACCAAATACAATAAATAAATAAAAAGTAAAAGCAAGCAAATACAAGTAGATAAATAGGTACCACTTTGGTGTAAAGGTAACAGCATTCTGTGAGCCTCGACGTAGTTATACTGGCCACATGACCATGGAAATGTCTTCAGACAATGTTGGCTCCCTTGACTAAGAAACAGAAATGACCCCTTGAGTCAGATCCAACTGGACAGAAGAAACTTGTATTTTATTGCATTATTATATTAAAAATGTTTTTTCTTTTTGCCCAGTGTCATTCCATAATGAGTGCTTTTTTTCCCAACAAAATGCATTATTTGATTATTATTCTGGTACAGTACAGTTGCTTGAAATTAATGAAGGGAACGTCAGAATAAGTCTCTGTGTAAAGAAGTTCCAAGTAGACAATTCTTATATTTGCCTATCCACAGTTCCAAAATTGATTTGGACCTGATGTAGGTGCAGGGCCTTTCTGCTTTTCATTCAAGTGTGTGATACCCTGAAACAAGTGGGCTGTTTTTGTTAGGCTTGGAGCATGGGCGAGAAAGAATGGAGACGAGCCTCTGGAACGATAACTTCAACTCTTTATTTACATGGTGACAGCTCGAAACTGGAGGGCAGCTAAGGCCCTCTTTATATAGGCAACCCAATAACTATTTAACCAATAACAACCCAGGAGCGCTAGCTCCGTTAACCAATATGAATGCCCCGTTAATGGCCAATCAGATTCCCCTGAGTGGGCCAATCCAATCCTGCCATTAACAGCCAATCAGAAGTGCAGGGTCAGAAGTCAGTAGTTTTTTTACATTATGAAATGCCTGTTCTTCTTTATGACCCCATAACCAAATCGCTTTTTTGTCTAGCAAGCGATGTAACGGCTCAGCGACAGTTGCTTTATGCGGTAGAAATACATTATAGAAGTTGATAAGGCCTAGGAACACCTGGAAATCGGCCTTGTTCCGAGGCCTGGAAGCGTTTTTTATTGCTCTCAATTTACTATCGGTAGGGTGAATACCCTGACTGTCAATTAGGTACCCTAAAAACTCGACGCAATCTGTGCACAATTTACACTTGTTCTTT
>BHEV01095768.1:0-12661 GCA_004319985.1 Emydocephalus ijimae
GACCCTTTATTCATGTGAATAAAGTTGTTAGCCTTCAGCCTGGCTCCGTCTGATCTTTGTACCTGCCGCTCTACAACAGGACATAAGGCACTTGGCAATTGATCGTAAGTGCAAACAGGTTGCCAAGGACTAAGACTGTGCTCACATGACCATGGTGTGTATGTTTCTGACATTTTGTGATAATTAGAAATGCTTTACAGGTCAAAGAGCACCCTTTCCAAAGCTGTATTTAATTTGAGGAGTCATTAAATGAACAATTGTTAAACAAGGAGTACCTGTACAATATCAAATAAATTATCAAATGAATTCAATTAGATTTTGTGGACATCTCTTTAATATAATGATCATTCAAGCTTATGCTCCAACCTCTAATACAAAAGAAGTTGGGAAAAACTTGAAATTGACAGAACTTTCAAGCAAGATGTGGAGATTGAATGCCACAATTGGAAGTATTAAAGAAGAAAATAATTGAGCAGTGCAACCTAGGAAACCCAAATAAAGCAAGAGAACAAATTACTGATTTTTGCCATTCCAATAATTTCCTCACTTCTAATACTTCCAATAATGAAAACAAGACTTATATACATCGAGATTGGTAGAAATAGTACACTGAAATCTAATTGAGGTGCTAGAATTCAACTGTAACAGCCAAGAGAGGGCCAGGGCTGACTGTGGAACAAATCACAATTTTTTTTCATGTGTATTTCCAATTCACAAAAAGCAAAACAGCCAGCAACCAATTTGCACAATTTGTTCTTGAGCATAAACCCACTATTTTCAAAGAGAACATCTGGAGTTGTTTTGAAGCAACTGAAACTCATTGATAGCCAACCAGAGTAACTCTGGTATAAACATAAAGAACTTAAGAAGGATGAATCTAAAAAGAAACTGCCTGAGATCAAGAAACAAAAGAAAGTAAACTGGATATCACAACAAACAGTGGAAATTGCTAAGAAGAAAAGAGCCAAGAAAGACAAGGATGTTGGTAGGAACCTAAGAAAAAAAATGCGGCGAGGTGTAGTATTGATTTTGTCTCTTCTAACAACAAAAACTACAAAAGTTTCAAAGATGGAAATAGGCTTGGAAAAACAATGAAAGCCTTTCCAAAGATTTCTGAGCTCAGAAAGAGAACTTGTATGTTAATAAAAGCCTATGGACAAATTACAACTGGTTGAAAGAAGACGAAAGAAGTATACAGAAATTCTGCACAGTAGAGATGGCAATAACTAAGATAATCCACATAGTAACATAGACCACTAATGGCAGAAAGAGACTTAGTGGTCTATTGAGTCTGTCCTCAGAGTTTATCTGCTTTTTGTTTTCTTTTTAATTTATTTATTAATTTTAGTTATTTTTAGATTTCAGTGATTTTCTCTTTGGTTTAGAACATCAAACCAAACTTTAGGCTATCAAGGCTGTTGCTTTTGTGTACCAACTAGAGAACCATAAACTTGGAAAACTTCAGTTTTCTGTCTATTTTTCTTGCCAGTGCTTGTGAGTGCTTGTTTGAGAAAATGATCATTCTTCCTTTGTGGACTAGACTGAAAGATTTCAGCTAATTAATCTCTATTTGTGATTTACAGTAGAAATAAGGATACCCCAAATTAGTGAAGCATCAGGGCTTAAATCCTGAGAGATATTCCCTTCTGCTTTCTCCTTTCTGCTCACTTGCACCTATGTGAGTGATAAAGGAGAATGGAGTGTATCTTACAAAAAGTTTTGGTTTGATAAGCTTTAATGTTTTAATTACATAACTTCGTTTTATTTCTATTTTAATAGTAACTTCCTTGAACTATTCTACTACAGAACCTCAACTGAATCCATTGAGATGCTATGTTTTGTATCAAAGCCCTCTAACAAGCCAGAATTTTGTTCAATTTGTGCTAAAAGTAATAAAGTTTATCTACTTGGCTACGATCTGGAAGGTAAATTAGTATAATTACCCCTGTATTGCAAGGAGTGGGTCTGAAGCAGCAAACAGCTTGTCTAAATACAGCAAAAACAAAATTTGTAAATGTGTCTTAGTCACTGTGCCACAATAGCTTTGTGAACATACAGTATTCAGGAATCCTGATTGTTCAAGACATATTTTTATCATAATTATGACCAGAATACCAAGTTGCAGACATATTAGAAAAGCAACATATGTTACAGGAGGCAATTTACAGTGTGTGTCAAGCATCTTGTAAAAACGATAGAGCTTTCTCATAACATAAAAACTTTTTGCCCAGATGTCTGTGCTAGGGGCATTTCTCTCATTCCATCACACTTTCTCTAGGGAACAAAATGAGGAAAGGATTTACAATTGATGAAATATTTACTGGAAGCTAAAACATCTCATATTTTTATGGAGAAACTTAACATCAATTATTTTGTACATATTGTATTTCCTATTAAGAACAAGCAATACTTAATATAACATCCTTCTTTGTAAAGAAAAACATTTAGTTTCCAATTTTGGTTAATAACAATAATAATTTATGTAAATGCCATAACTTACGGTATTAATAATGCTATACAACATTCCAAAAATTTTTTTTTCTCTTATTATCCACCAAGACATGTACAACAGGAAGTGGGAGTGGTGTCTTTTCAAAAAGGTTCCAATATGTAGAACAATCTAAGCAATCATTAGTGTCGAAATTCCTTTTAGGAATTTTCTTTGTCAACAAATCTTTAACAAAACTTTTAAAAAGATTTTTAAAAGATTTGTTAAGGGTTGAAGCCTGGATTGTTATTGTTGTTCTGATTGTGATTACCTTGGCCTCTTTTGCCAGTAGAAACCAGCCTAGAGAGGCATATTTGCAATCACCAAGTTCCACATAACTCAGGCAGATATAAGGCAGTTTGGTCTATCTACCTCATGGGGCCAAGATCATAAAAATCCAGAAAGCAAGTTCTAAACCCAATGATTCTGATACAAATAAATTATTTAAAAAATTAAGAAGAAGAAGAAATATATAAAATATAAAGAACTACAAAGTGAATAAATTGGCAGAGAAGCTAAAAATTAACTGATCTTTAATATAGATATAGCCAATGACAAAAAAAAATAAAGAAACCAAACATGGTTTTAATCAGAGATTGTAAACTTGATAGCAGTATAAGCTCTAAATAGAAGATAACAGGAGGAGAAAGTCAATTACTTGTTGGGCACAAGTAACTGCTGATGTAGAACAATGATCCTTTTCTTTAATGTTTGTAGTTTGAATTATGGCTAATTCCTTCTGCTGTAAATGTAAGAATTTTGAGTATTTAATATAGTCGAACCCAAAACAAGCACTTAACAAATTGAATTTTATAAATTTGCCCAAACCAAAATTATATCAATTTAAAAGGAAACTGCAGTTTATTCCATCATTTCAAGATCTAATTCATTCCACCCGTTACTACAAATATCAGGAATAAAACTGAACATGTATTTTAACTATTTAAAGCAAGAACAATGGTTGCATTCTAATTAGGAGAAACAGTGGACAATATATTTGCTTTCAAAGATTCCATTCATAAGAAATTTATTACAGTATTCAATTTTTACAAATAGATGAATAATTCATCTGATTTCAGAATCTTAAAGACCAGCTAATCAAACAACTGGAGAAAGGAATTAATTTATCAAGTCAAGCTTTTGATAATTATAACATATATGTATTCTATTAAATCATATTGCTTAACAATAGAAAGCAAGAGACCATCAAATAAATATAACAGCTATGCTTCAAATTAACAAAATACAAGATACAAGCAATTGTAGCAACAGGAATCAATGTGGCATCCTTGACAAGGAAGGATTATCATATCTCACAGAAGTAGAAGGAGAACACAGACTGTTTTCCTTGATCAAATTATTTAATGTCAACTTGACATTATTAAGTGACCATAAAATTATAATATTAAATTTGTTACACAATAACATATTTGTTTCACCCAGAATTATTATCTTGATGCTACTCAGAAAAAAATAAATAAATTCAACACTGATCAGACAGAACATTTAAACAGTTATTTAATCACTTTTCAGTATAGTTTTAAACTCTACTGAGGTCTTAAATTACAGCTCATATATTAGAAAAGCCTTGAATTCAGTTTTGACTGCTTATGACTTGCTTGGACAAGTCCCTGCAGTTTTATGGACAAGATTTCTGAAGTAAAGTCTGCCATTGCCTCTTTCCTAGGGCAGAAAGAGAGTGACAGGTCCACAGTCACCCAGTTGGCTTTGTCTTAAGGTACGACTAGAACTCATAATCTCCCAGTTCCTAGCCTGAAGCCTTAATTATTACATCAAACTGTCTCTTGGATTGCTCCATTACTAAGAATATAGAGGATTCATATACAGAGAGTTATTTACAGCAGCCCCTCCATCCCTGAAATTCCTTTGAAGACATATAAGACACTGATATACCACAAAAATGATAACTCAAGTTGAGAATTTTAACTGTCCAGGCATTTTATTCCACCATGCTCTGTACTGGCAACTCTGTAAGGCATACATTTGAAGTCCAAAGCTTCTATAATGAATTTTCTTTGATATTTTTATTTGGGTCCTGATTAGTTGTTCCCTAGGAATAAGATTTTGGCTTTATAACTTTATTTAACAAATATTATGGGAAAGGTAAGTACAGGAATTAATAGCAAATTGCTGAAGTTTAATATTCACTTTGGAATAAATTATAATTAGACTTTACAGCCCCCTATGTATTTTTGTGGTTTACAAATAAAAAATATAGAATTGCTAATAGAATAAATGTTTGTTTGCTTTTGAGCTGTAGACTAACATAAAATAAATAACCTTGTAACCATTCAAAAAACAGAATTAAAAGCAATAGGATACTATATTAATAAAACATAAAATTACCAGCATAAAATTACAAAATATTTGATATGGTACCTATGAGTAGTTAAGTAGGGTGGGTAAAAGGGATACACTTGAGGAACAAGCAGAGAAGGCACAATCAAGACAATGGTTAGATAAAAGAAGACCTGTAACCAGAGTAAGGAATCCAGGAAAGATCCTTCCTAGTTCTAGAAGAAAGAAGAAAAGCACATTGAGACTTTACAAGACTCCTTGTAAAACCTTGTAATAAAAGTAACATTGTTTGCATGGCTTGTTTCTTAGTCTAGTCTACCTTGAAGGGCTGCCATTAAGCTAAATAATAATATAATATATAATATAATAGTATGGTATGGTATGGTATGGTATAGTATAGTATAGTATACTATACTATACTATACTATACTATACTATACTATACTATACTATACTATACTATACTATACTATACTATACTATACGATAACTATAACAATATAACAATATAACAATATAACAATGTAACAATGTAACAATATAACATAACATAACATAACATAACATAACATAACATAACATAACATAACATAACAACATAACATAACATAACATAACATAACATAACATAACATAACATAACATAACATAACACAATATAATATAACAATATACTATACTATACTATACTGTACTGTACTGTACTATACTATACTATACTATACTATACTATACTATACTATACTATACTATACTATACTATACTATACTATACTATACTATACTATAATATAACATAATAAATGCTTGAATCTATAAGACTTTATAACAATTTTAACCATCTCACTTGAAATTAGACTACTACTTGCTATAGTCCTGGTTGGGTTTGATTAGAAATAAGAACAGTTATTTCTGAATGTGCTTTAAAATATTACTATCAGATAAAAACCTTAAAATTACAGAGGCAACAATCGCATTTTTTAATCATGACTATGAAAACAAGGTTTTTATTTACTCACTAGTAAATTCAAATAGATGCTAAAATTATTGATTATATCTGTACTTCATTATTTGAGTCTTTTGTCTGTAGTAAGCCTTATATTAAATTGAACAAGTAAATTAGATGCAAATAATATGCCTGACACGGAGAAACAAGGAAATGATGTCTGTCACAAACTTTAAATACAAACATCATAAAGAACAGCTGATTGGAGAAGATTCCGATAAGATGAAAGAATGTTTTTAATCACTCAATAAATAAACTAGGAAATGTATTGCCAATAAATGTAGTAAGTTTTTTTTTTTTAATTAGGAGATGGTTGATTAATTAAAAGCCAATCCTCCTTCCCTCCCCACTCTCTGTTCAGTTGCCTTCTTTCCCCAATTATGATTTTACTTAGACTGTATTTTTATTTTATTGTATTAGGAATATTCATCTCTGATAATTTTAATGTCTTTATGCTGCAAGCTGCCTAGAATCACTTCAAAACACTATGAGAGGCAAATAAATTTCACAATAATAAATAAATAATTTGGATCTCTTCAACAGAGGGGACATTTAACTATTCACAGAACATTAGATTGAATCTAGAGTTGGAAATCTAGAACACCAGATTTAATGAAATCTACTCTAAAATTATTTTCTGTCCTTGGTTTGTGTGTTTGTTATTTATTGAATTTATATTGCCGCCTAATCACACATGATGACTCAAGATGGCTTACAGAATATAAAACCTCATTTAAAACAATAAAACAAATAAAAAAGGATCAAATAAATTAATAAAATAAAATCACCCACATTCCCCTCCCTTGTGACAGCAGATCACATGAGCTTGCTTTAAAATTAGCATAAAATCCAACAGCATCGTTTTGGTAAACTGTTCATAATTAGAATTCTGCAAATGTTTTAAATTTTATAATTATATCACCAGGGAAAAAGCTTTGCTAGTTACCCATTCCAATAGAAATGTATGTACGTGTTTAAAAATATACCTTTTTATGTGGACAATTCCATTTTGCACGTCATCATGCTTTTTTTTTTTTAAAGAGCAAAAACTAACTATATTTTTCTTAGAGGTTTATTTAATTAGAAGCTGTCCCAATTTTAAACTTCAAGCACATGTATGCTTTGCAAAATTTTGTGTCAAAGTACCTATTTTCAGGATCATTTATGTATGAAATGCCTTGAATTTGAAACAGGTTTACCTTATAAAAAATCCAGCACTTCCTGCATGTATTTTTTAGAGCCATTTATAGCAGTTCTACTGAGCAATTCTACTAATAGTTTGAATGGTTCCTATTTGAGAATTAGTTTGAATTAAAGTCAAGAAAACATCCCCTGCAGTTCTTGACAGGGGAGTTATCTTAAACTGTCAACAATCTTTTTGATCTATTTATAGTCTAAGGATGTTCCTCAACTCCTTTAGCAATACAAATTAGCAGCATTTATAACAAGGTCACCTCTTGAAAATAGTAATTCTAGCTTGGAGCCCAATTAAAGAATGATCTGGTTGAGGGATTTACATGCTAAGCATACATCCTAATGAATGAACAGCATGGATTGAATTCCCTATTCTAATTTAGGAAAATATCTGCCATAGTGTAAAGCTATGAAGAAGTTTATTTTAAAAGATTTCCATTGAAGATTCTTTGCTACTGTTCGGTGTTTTTTTTTTTCAGATACACAAACATACATGTGCGTATATACACAATGTACACAAAGGATCTAAAATAGGCCTTATTTCCCTTCTCAAACAATACCTGGGCATATATTGAAATAGATTCAAAAAAATTTCAGCTACAAAATATCACTATTTCATTCTTCAGGAATCCATTCTTAAAGCAAATCACATCTTTTACTGTCTCTTGAAATACCTTTTGACTAAGGTTGGGTTGATTTAATGAATCCCAGAAAAGTGCTGAGCTGTTCACGAAGTTAAGGCATTTTCTTCTGAATTATTTTCAAAGTGTGCATAGCTCTTGGGATGCGTATCAAAATAATGTATGCATCCTAAAGTCTGGTTTGCAAAAAAAGGCATTTATTTATTTATTTATTTACTATTTATTTATTCATTTTGGTTTGCAAAAGAAAGTCCTGTATTTATTTATTTATTTATTTATTTAAATTCTGAATTTGTTAAACACTTTCAGAAATCATTCACGTGCACGCACATTTCCTCTGTGGCTTTTTTGGACTTGATTCCAGTCCCTTCAACTTTGATAATGACTTAAACAGGAGAGAAAAATAATTGTTGTATTACTTTCTGGTAGATGACACAGCATGGGTAAGAAAAATAAATAGTTCTCTAGCACAAGAAGCAATATAAATTATCTTCCAGATATCTTGTTTATTTCCCCAAAGGGTACAGTTTGACTTGTTGTGGCAGGTTATATTCACATCTGCCTACTAAAGACATTAGCACTTGTCAAATACAAATTGATTTCTATCTAAACTGTCCTTCAACCTCTTTAGCTCTTAATTAGGTTTTGAGTGTGAATGACTTTAAGAGCCTTTTCTTTATGTTCATGATTCTACATATGATTTCACCTTCGATTAGTGATGGCCTCGTCAAAAAATTTATTCTTTTTTTCTAAAATGGGTGAACAATTAAGAAATATGATGCCATAAGATGTTATATGGCAAAGTAAGGGACGGATTAAAGCGATACGCATTGTTAAAAGGTTTTCAAAGGCAGGAAAAGGTGAAAACAATGGTAGTATGGCATTGGACACTCTAGTGATCATGAGATTGAATTAATATCCCATTCCAATAATCAATTATACTATAGCAAGAGTCTGTGGAAGTTTTTGGAAAAGGTGTTTCTTCAAGATAAATACTGTCCATAAGTGATTATTGGAGTTTACTTGAGGCATAAGGGGGTCTCCTGAATTTTCTGTAGACCTGGGTTTATTTAAAAGTTATTGTCAAGTTTAGAAGCTCGTATTAGATAAAATAATGAAACTTAATGAACAACAAACCATGTAGGCCTGGAGTTTGGCATTAGAAACCATGTTCTAATGCAACTGTAGACCACCTGGTACCTTTCAGGGCTTTGGATTGGAGTTCCTTCCTTCTGCCTTGGATGATAAAACCAAAATCCAAATATTAGAAGTTATTTCAGTCCTGTTGCCAGAAGAAGAAGGTGACATAGAAAGACATAGAAGCATTGTTTTTTCCCCATTTTTTCCACCCACTGCAATCTATTGAAAGGTTTTCATGCCATTCGTGGAATAACTGAAATATATTCAGAATTAAACAATGGTAGCAGAAAACATAGTTCCCCCTATCCGTTAAGCTGTTGTTCTAAGTTTCTGCTTGAATTTATAGTAATGAACTAGTTCAACCTGAATTTAGGTGGGGATAATCAACTACTGTGTTTCTCACAAAATAAGGCCGGGCCTTATTTTTTTTTTGACCCCCCCAAAAACCTCTGCCCGATGCCCATGCCACTGCAGCATTTGGAGCTGCCGGTGCATTTGGAGATGCGTGGGGATGGGGACCAGCTGGGCAAGGGGTGGAAAGGATGGGCAGCTTCAGGCTCCCTCCGCCAGACCCGCCAGCCAGGGAAGCAGCTTTGCTGTCACCTTGCCTCCCTTTCCGCGGACAGGTGGGTGCTATCACTGCCTCGGGCAGCCTCTCTCAGTGTCCCATTTGGATTCGGGCTTTGAGGGACTTGGGAAGGAAGCCAAGCTCAGGTTGGCCCAGCTCTTTCGGTTGGCAGGTGGGCGTGGACCCGTGGCTCGCTTTCCTGGCTCTGCCCAGCCCACATGGCTCTGGTGTGGCCTTGGCGGGATGAGTGGAGGATCCGGCGGGGATGCGCTTGCTGCCTTGGTGAGAACTCCACCGCCGGGTAGGAGGGCCCACCTGTCAGCTGCACTGGGCGCTCCAGGTGAAGCTCTTCACACTCTGCCTGGCTCCAGGCAGGGATGGTGGCTGGGCGCTTCTCCTGGGGTGGGCCGATCCTGCGCTGCAGCCCGGGAGATTCACCTCCCCATGTGGGGTTGGGCTGCCCTCTTGGCCAGGGGAGTCTTTGTCATACCGATGGTAGGGCGTTGTTTTTAAAAGAATTGGCTTTGCCTTCGAAGGTGAAGGGAAGGTGGCGACAGGGGCACCTAAAGCCGAGTGTCTCCGGTGGGCTCCGGTTGCAGGGAGGAGCCCTGGCTGGCCACACATGGCTGCGCCAAACTCCGCGGCATTGCTTTAAACACCACGGCAGCACAGGGAGAAGGGAAAGCAACAGTGGCAGAACGTCTTCCGATACGACGTGCCCCACCAACGCCGAGGTCAATGCAGGCAGCACCATATCTGGGTATGCAACAAAAGTACTTCCTAACAGCCAACCCCTCACCATTCCCCTCCCATTTCACATGTTTAATATAGGCCTTAATTTGATGGGAGGGGCTTAATTTGATTTTATGCCTATAAAGCATGCTGGGACTTCCTATTGGAGGATGCCCTATTGTTGGAGAAACACGGTACTTGTGAACATAGTGGAATACAACATCATATAAAAGCATATTTGAATGTGAATGTCTCTTATTCAATTTGATCTTTTTTTCCCAGTGCCTTTGGCAAATGGTCAAGAGGTTATGTTTGGATTAATTGTCTTAGAGCTGTCGTTCCCATTTTTATACCTTCTCACACTATTTAGTCTATAGTTTCCAGAATTCTCAGGAGGTATGCATTATTAGAATGCTTTTTAAGCATAGTTTGGCATTGTATGGCATCCATACTTCATTTCAGTATGAAATAAATCACTGTTGGAATATAGTGGTGTTTATCTTGAAAATTCTGAGCTGAATGGGAAGCAAAACATTTAAGAAACAATTATGTGCAAAAATACAAAATGCCTTTAAATATAGATTACACAAATATGAGTACAAAACATTATTCTCAGGTATATTAACTGCATTGCTCAGAACCAGATGCTTTAAAAAAATTACAGTTTGCAAAGAATTCTCTATAGATAAGAGTATAATCAGTTGAAAATCAAATACATTTTAAACAGATTAGAGCTGTATTCTTGAGAGATAATAACTGACTATAAGTATTGAAAAACTCTATCAGGAACCCCTTTGTGCATCAATTTGAGTAGTGTGCAGAAATGTGCATTTCTGGGGAACTATAGATACAATTCCAAAACAAGCTTTTATCTTTAGAAAAATAAATCACAAGCAAGTGACATATTACTTGCCTTATATATTATTGTCCTATGGTACAATAGAATAATAAAGCATCTCAAATGATTTTAAACAATTTATTTCTAAATGTAAGATTTCATTCTTCAGAAGATGTTATCCTGAAACTCTCAAATGAAAAAGATAAGCATGCTTATTTTTCATATAAACTATTTATTTTATGTAAAAAATAATTACTTGCTTTTACTTGTAACCACTTGTGATTCAAAGGAATGCAGACTTCAGTGCTCAATCACAGGTCTTATTTTAGATTCTGTGAAAGAAGGATGAAATCTTACTGTTAGAAATGAGCTGCATTACACACAGGGGTAGAGAAGAAGCGAAACAGGAAGAAAAAGATTGTAGACCAGCATGTCATGATAATATTGCAAATGCTAACATAAACCTGGATTTTGTACCTAACTACCTTCACATCAATTCTGTCTTTTATCTTTTTTGTTTTAACTGCCCATGTAAAACAGGCATGTTGGCATTGCTTTGAACAAATGATATTCTGACAGAAACTATTCTCCTAAGCTCCCCGAGTGCATTCACTGTAGGTACCATAGAAATTATGAACTCTCACCGATGGTGTTAAAGTTGAATTCTATCACACTTTAAGCCAACTGAAGCAAATCCTCATAAGTGCAGTATTGATAGTGGGGCACAAAAGATACTGTTTCCCAGTTTGACGCAGAAGATGTTTCTACCTGTAGAAAGAATCTAACAAAAATCATAGCATTCCTATGGTCATTAGAACCTTTTAAAACATTTGTGCGTTACTTTTAATTGCTCCTTATAAGGGACTTACATGTACCGTGTTTCTCATGTAATAAGGCCGGGTCTTATTTTTTTTTGAGCCCCGAAAAAATGGCTAGGCCATTTTTCGGGCGTGGCTTAATTCCCCCCCTTGCATTTTCAGGTGGGCGGGCAGTGATGGCTTGGATGTTGACCTCGACGTTGGTGGGGCACTTCATATTCGGGTCAGTGCAGGCAGCACCATATCCGGGTGTGCAACAAAAGTACTTCCTAATGGCAAGCCCCCCCATTCTCCCCCCCATTTTGTATGTTTTAATATAGGCCTTAATTTGGGGGGAGGGGCTTAATTTCATTTCATGCCTATAAAACATGCTGGGACTTCCTATTAGGGGAGGCCATATTGTTGGAGAAACAGGGTAGGTGTGTCAGAATGATAGCCACTGACAATTATAATCACAAAACATAATTACAAAAACATTTCTGGAATGAAATTAGAACTCTAATGAAGTTAGTATTTCAAAGTAGCTACAGTATATCTTCATGCAGCCTCTAAGATAAAGTAAACAGAACGGAAATTTTATAAGTCTTATAGGGGAAGGGCCCAAGTACTGCCAGCAAAGTAGTGTTAGGTAACTGTTAGGGATAACATTGGTTACCTAACTTAGTTTGGGTAAAAATAATATATAAACTATATTAGTGAGTTTAAGTGTAAGTATCACTTTAACTGCAAAACATGTATTTTGGGTGTGGTTGTAAAATCACCATAAGAGGGAGCAAGAGAGCTCACTGTAAGCTGGCTTGTACTGGAGAGTTGACAATGTTGGATTGATGGTGATAACTGTGTGTTTCCCTGCTGTTGCTGAGAGAAGAAAAGGGGTTTTGATTTTCTTCATATCTCTGACTGCAAAAGAGATATAT